>MASP02000706.1:314-155776 GCA_001693025.2 Colletotrichum lindemuthianum | reverse complement strand
GCCGCCTCCCAGAAGGCCCCCCCCCCCCCTCCCCCCCCCCCCCACCCCACACACTGTGTCATTTTGGGATTCATTTTCGTCAAAACTGATCTGTCGCCGTTCGCTGGCCTTCACCCCGTTCACATCCTGGGCCTTTTTCGACTCGGCTGGCGATTTGCTGTTTAGCGTGCTCATCCGCATCGACGACAAAGTTCACGACGCTACATTTTAACGGATATCGACGACGACCACGAGCATCACGACGACAACGAGCGCTGCAAGGAGCATAGGAAGCGTCAACTTGGATATAGCCTCAACAGCGGACCGTGGTTTCACCTCTCTTCGACCGACTACCAATGGGTCTCACGCCCCTCGGCATTCATCTTGCAGCATAGGAGCCCTCATGAACTTTTACTACTCGACCTAGATGGCCGACTAGGCTTGTTCTAGCGTGCTCCTTCTCTTCTACTTCAACATTCGATATTTTATACTTCTTATGCTACTTCTACTTCTTGTCTCACGATCTTCATCTTGGCCTGAACCCACGACGTCTCGCTTCTCTGCGACTGGAATCGCAACCACCTGCACGAAATGTCGAGTCCGAGTCGATCAAACCTCCCCAACGGGGCTTTCATCACGACATTCGATGGAAAGAGATGTACGGCTGTGCCCAGGAAAACGAAGTCGAGTACACCGCCACGGCAGTCCTCGAGCATGTCTCAGTCGACCTCGACGCCTTCATCATCTCCGTCTTCTTCCTCGTCTCCCTCGGCGTCACTGTCGATTCCTCCGCCACAGACGAGCACACCACCACCGCCCGCGGTGCCATCACCACCGCCGCCTCCTCCTCCGGTGCCAGCACCACCACCACCACCTCAGACGACACCGCCGCCGCCTCCTCCTTCGCCTGCCTTGAGCGCCAGTTCATCACTTACGACGAGCTCCTCTTTACCGCCCCCTCCTGCACCTCCTCTCACCACTTCAGTTCCCGGACCTACTCAGCAGCAGACACAAGCGCCGCCTGCTCCCATCATTTCCAACACTCCCTCCGCCCCCGTGTACCCCTCGTCGTCCTTGCCGCCCTTAATTGACGCGGAGCCACCGAGGACGATCCCCACCTTTCAGAATATCCCAAGTTTTCCGGCGCCGAGTGCCCCGCTTCCTGCTCAGCTCCCCCCCATCTCCTCTTCATCCTCGCTTCCCGTCATTTCAGTCCTGCCTCCGTCTGTTCCGGGAACCAGCCAGACTGATGCCAACGCAGTCCCCACACCATCAGCTCAAGCGCCGCCGGCCTTCTTGAGCGACGCCAGCCCATCGTACACGAGCAATCCCGTGGTAATTAGCCCCCCAGTCGGTCTGAATCCGGGGACTGCTGCTGGCGAGGCTGGAAATAATTCCAATGCCCCTTCCAGCAGTCACTCTGCCTCTCCAGCGACTACCGGATCTGGTCCCGTAGCTACTCCCGTCGTCATTGCGTCGAGTGTGGTGGGAGCCGTGGCCGTCGTTGGCCTGCTCGGCTTTCTTCTCTGGTTGTGGCGAAAGAGATGGCTCCGGAAGCGCCGCAGCACCCTCCTCACGCCGCTGTCAATTGACCCCAGCTTCAGGCAGGGCGAGAAGCCCTACGTTTTTGATCGGGAATCTCTCGGCCCGACGCCTCGCTATGCCAAGCTGAAGGCTGCGTTGGGGTACAACTTCAAACGATTTCGGGGCCAGATTGGCGGTTTAGTCTCGCGGAACCGCGACAGTACTTCAACAAGCGATCGCTCCCAGTTCAGGAACATTTCGCAGCACAGCCGCAACAATTCGTCACTATCTTGCAACGCAAGTCTCCACGATGTTGTCACGACCAAGGACCGACTGAAGGACTGGTGGGAACGACTAACAGCTGATATGAAATACAACTGGCGGTTACGTGAAGATGGTAGCAAGGATCAAGATCACGTTGCCTCTGCACGTGACGTGAATGAGCGCAAGGCACCTATGGGCGGACAGCCGGATTTCCTCACACTGCTAGGCATGGACGAGAGGGAGGTGGAGCGGGAGGCGCGGCGAAGGCGGGTCAGCCGTGGAAAGGACAGCGCCGGCTCGGCTGACCACTTCCTGGGCGGCCTGGGGCTCGATTTTGACAACGCCTCGGCGAACCCGTTCGCCGACATCAACGCGTTGTCGCACGACTCTGCAAAACCGGCGCCCTTGTCCGTGGCTCCCCCAAGTAATAATCCGTTTTCGGATGCCAACGCCATTCCAGCCCCCGCGGCGGCGGCTAAACCCCCGACAACGTACGTAGCAGATGTCCAGCGGTCTAGAGGGACATCGGTTGGTGGCGTGACGACCCGGCCTCCGAGCGGGTCAACGTTCTCGCCCCGTTTGGATTCGATGTATCGGGATTCCATGCAGAGCGTGGAGAGTTTCTCGACGAGGAGAAACAAGTTCCGCTCTGATCCATTTGACTTGGAACGGCCCGAACTACTCGGCAGCCGCTCGAAACTGGCAAGTAGCAACTACAGCCAGGTCGGTGGGACAGCGCCTCGGCTACCGGGCTCGGCGCACACTCGGGCCGACAGTTTCAGCTCCAAATACAGCAGTGGTGTGAGTCTGGACGGCTGGAGCGACCCGGGCCCGGACGTCGGCCCTTCAGTAGCACCTTCAACGGTATATCGATACGGAGCGGGTATAGAGAGCCCCGTCGCCGGCTACCGCTCTGGGGAGCAGCCAAAGGCTGGGCGAAGGCCCAGTCAGGGCAGCCAAAAGAGCGGCAATAGCGTGGGAAAGGCACTCTAAGGAGTGACTGCGAACAAGACGCTGCGCACATTGAGAAGGGTGCGGCGCACGGGCCGCCGTCTGTATAGAAAGAACATTAGGACGAGGCTTCAAAAGCCGCAACGTTGCTTCGCCCAGGTCCGCAGGGGAAACCGGACCCGGTCGAGCCCGAAGAGCGAAGTGCTGGCCCGGCTGATGCCAAGAATGTGGACAACAAGGTCAGAACCCTGCGTTGTTTATGATGGGTGTGGTGTCTGCGGGGTGTTTGGTATTTGGGAAGGACACGCAGCTGAGTTGTGCAGTCTTTTGTTATACTTCAAGTTAGTAGTTATTTGCTGGTTCAGTAGGAGCAGATGCTCACCTGTGTTGCGGTGCGAAACGTCGTTCGGTGCCCGGTTACGTTGACGGCTGCGGTACGGCGCGGGGTGTCCCGGAATCTGCTAAAAGGTAATAATTATATCAGATACAATGTGTCAGGAATAACGTGCTTAATAGGTAGAGTTTGCATCGCTTACGCCTTGGGTATCCAGTGGTATCTTTATAGGCTTCGCCCCACTTAAACTAGTTGAAATAGAGTCTCACGCAGCATATATAGTTATATTCAGTTATAAATAATATATACTGAATTTGCCTTCTAATTATAAATAATAGTTAAGAGTCTTATAATACTAAACAGCTATCAGGCTGAAAGTATATATTATAATAAGTCTAGATATTTTCAATACTAAAATATAAGTGAAAAAATATCTCTATTTAAATACTTATAGAAGCTAACTAGTTAATTATTTAATATAATATCCTTTAGGTTAGAAGTTAGAATTTATAAATTCTAAAATTATCTTAATTTTAATATAGATACTTAAAAAAGCTTTTTTTAGAAGTTTCCAAAACGTAATTTATATATATTTTTCCTTAATTAAAAAAAACTAAATTACCTAAACTTAATACTTTTAAGATCTTATTTACGTCTAATATTTTCAATAAATTTACCTCTATTAATATTAGGCTACAGTAGAGAGGGGGGGCACTGGGAGCCTATTAGGTCCCCCGTAAGAGAATACCGGCGCCCGGAATAATAGTTATTCCGGGCGGCGAGGCTTAAATACTAGTGTGGAGCAGCAGCTAAGTAAGGAGAAAGATAAGTTTAAATAATTATATAATATAATATCTACCTATTTAGAGATCCTATTACTTAGTATAAACTTAACTTAATATATTTAAATTTCTATCTACTCTTAGGTATACTAACTAGTGGAACTATAATAATATTATATATATAAATTACTTAAATATAGTATATTATTAATAATTTAGGAGAGTTAGATATAAGTAGAAAACTAACCTCTATAGTAACTAATAGTAATATTAATAACCCTAGGAAGTAGTAGCTTCTCCAGAATAATAATAATCTTTCTAAAATAGAGCTTAATTAATTAATTAAGAAAGAAATAACGAAATTAAGAAAGAAGTAGAAGTTAGAAAAGCTGATAGTTTTAAGAAGAGGAGAAGATATAGAAGAGGAGACTACTGGAAGCCTTACTATTCCTAATCTGGAGCCTAAGAGGTAAAAAGGAAACTTTTTAGTGAAATAATTTATTTTTATTTATTATAAGGGAGGTAACTAGTCTAACTTTAATAATTTTCTATTTAAACTTAGAGGATAGTTTACTATAGTGGAAGATAATTTTATAGTAGATAAAAATAAAGTTTAGTATATAGATTTATATCTTAAAAGTATTATCTCTTACTACTAAATTAAGTAAGTTTCTATTATATATAGTAATAATATTAAGTAAGTTACTTAGTTAGCTATAAAGGAGTAACTTAAATTAAGTATAAATAATACTAATATTAAGATTATTATTATATCTATGTAGTTAGATATTATATAATATAAAGTTAATTAAACTTATTAGTAGTTTATTAATATCTATAAAGTTATTAAGATTAAATATCTAGATATTTAGCTAGAGAAGCTCTATATTATTAATATTATTAACTATTTACTATTAGAGTTAAAAAGAGTAATTATAATTAGAAGCTTCTTAGTAACTTATTAGGAACTAAACTATATTACTAAATAAGTAGAGATTATTAAATAATTTATAAGTAAGTTAATCCTAGTGGATCCTACTTATAGAATACTAAAGTAGAGAAGCTGCAGACTATTAATAATACTAATAGTAATCCCTATTAGAGAGATAAGTAGTAAGAATTAATCCAGAGAGTAGTCTACTACTATAACTATATCGCCTGAGATTAAGTAAGAAAATACCCTATAGGTTGGAATTATAGCCCCTAGGAGGCTTCTAAAATACTATAACTATAATAAGATAGACTATATATTTTATTAATATAAAGAAGATATATACTATATATATAAGGAACTTAAGTATATAGGAAAACTTTATTATTTAGTAGTAACTAAAGTTAATAGTATTTAAATTCTGTAGAATCTAAAGCTTTACTAATATTTTAAAACTGAAGTATTAGTTTATATAAAGAAGAGTTAGAAGAAGGAGAAAGTATTTATTAACCTAGAGGCTAATAAGAATATCCTAAGTTAGAATATATTAGATAATACTAAACTTATAGAGGTTAGTAGAAAGCTAGAAATATTAAGTCTCTAGGAGGGAGTAGCATTTAAATATAAAATATATATTATAATTATAAAGATTATAGATAACTTCAGTATAATAAGAATAAAGTTTTATATATTTTAAATAAGTAAAATTAGTAAATATAATATTATCCTAGGGATCTCCTAAGGTAGAGAGATAAAGTTAAACTTAGAGTAGAGGACTCTAAGTTAAACTTATCCCTTAGTTATTAGTAATATTAAATTAGTATATAAAGTTAAAGTGATTAATAAAACTAAGAGGTAATCTAAGTGTGTATTAGTAATCTCAGCTTTATTAGTATTAATAGAGGGGGAATAATAAACTATATAATAATAATCTAGAGAAAATATAAATAAGAAGAAAGATAGAGACACTTAGTTACTATTAAAATACTGAGAGTGAACTTATATTTTTAATATAAAGAAAATAAGTATACTAGTAGAAGAAGGTACTTATATATATATAATAAAGCTAGAGGAAAGTAAGAAGCTCCTATAGGATCCTATTTACCTTCTTATAGAGAAAGAACTAGAGGAATTATAATAATATTTAGTATTAATATTAGAAAAAGGATAGATTAGGATATCTTAGAATCTAGTAGGGATACTAATTCTATTTATCCTAAAGAAAGAAAGTAAGCTGAAATTATATATAAATTATAGAGAGCTTAATAATATTACTATTAAAAATTAAATATTTCTACTTCTTATTAGTAAGATTTTAGACTAACTAGGAGAAGCTTTATAGTTTACTAAACTGGATCTGAAAGATATATACTACTAAATATATATATAAGAGGAAGATAAGTAGAAAATAATATTCAGAATATAGTATAGATATTTTAAATATTAAATTATACTATTTAGGCTTATTAATATTCTAGTAACCTTTTAGATATATATTAATAATACTTTAGTAGGTCTAATAGATATTATTTATATTATTTATCTAGATAATATTCTGATTTTCATAAAGATAAAGGAGGAATATATAGAAGTAGTAAAAGAGGTATTTAGCTGATTATCTACTATAAAGCTCTATACTAATCTGGAGAAGTATAAATTTTATATACAGATTATTAAATTTCTAAGTTTTATAATCTCCCTTAATAATATTATTATAGAGGAGGAGAGAGTAGTAGTTATTAAAAAATAGCTAGTATTTACTAGTGTTAGAGAGATCTAAATTTTCTTAGGATTTATAAAGTTCTATAGGAGATTTATTTAGAATTACTTTATAGTAAATACTAAATTTACTAATTAACTAATTAAATAAATAAAGAAAGAAAATATAATAACCTCCAGAATAATAAAGATTTTTAAGAACCTAAAAGAAAGATTTATTACGATTCCTATCTTATAATATTTTAATCTAATTCTACTAATCTAAATAAAAATAGATACTTCAGATTTTACTATAGGGATAATAATAATCTAGCTAGAGGAAGGTAAATAATAATTACTAATATACTTCTTATAGAAATTAAGGAGAGTAAAGTTAAAATATAAAATACTAGAAATAAAGCTACTAACTATCTATAAAATAATATTTATATAGAGATATTATCTTTTATACTCTTAATATAAAATCACTTTTATTACTAACTATTTAGATTATTAGTATTTAGCTGTAAAACTCCAGCTGAATAGTAAATAAGTAAAATATTTATAAGATATATTATTATTTAATTATATTATTAACTACTAGCTGGGAAAGTAAAACCTAGCTAATAGTCTCTCTAAATAACTTAACTACTAACTAATAGAGAGAGAAACTTAGAATACTAAAATAGTTTTCCTTAAAAACTTCCTAAGTTAGTTTCCAGACTGAATAGTAATAATATTCCTCTAAAACTAAGGATTTTAAATAAATTCTAAAAATCTTATCTTAGAGAGACTAGAAGGAATATTGAAAAAAGAAATTAGAAAGATATAGAAGGAAGCTATTATAAGGAGAGGAAAGAAATTATAACTAAGAAGTAATAAATAGTCCCTTAATAATAAAGAAAGAGTAAGATTCTAGAGTAAGCTAATTATTTTAAATAATTACTAATTTTAAGTTAATCTACTAATAACTTTTTATAATAAACTTTTAAGAGAATATCTAGAGGTTACTAAAATATTTAAGAGGTTAAGCTCAATATACTAATAGAAGTTAATAAGAAAAAATATTATAGAATATATATCCTAATATATAGTATATTAAAAATTAAAATTTAGATATTACCTCCTATATAGCATACTAATATCCCTACTAATATCTAATAGCTTATAGTAATATATTAATATAGATTTTATTACTAAATTACCTAAGTTAATAGAATTCTTAGGGAAAAACTATAATAGTATCCTAGTAGTTATTAACTAATTTACTAAATATACTTTCTACTTACTAACTAGAAAGTCCTTAATAGTAGATAAACTAGTAGCTTTATTAGTAAATAATATTCTCCTAAAATATAAAATCTTTTAAACTATTATATTAGATTGAGAATTACTATTTATAAGTAAATTTTAAATACTTATTACTTACTTACTAACTATTAAGTAGAAACTAAATATAATATATTACTTCTAAATAGATAGTTAAATAGAATATTAAAATTAAAATATAGAATACTTCCTGAAAATAATAATTAATTTCAATTAGGATAATTAAGTAAAATAGTTACTTATAGCTAAGTTTATCTATAATATCTTTATTTATAATATTATTAAAGTAATACTAATAGATATTTTAATAGGTTATTTACTAATAGGATCTTATAATAGTATCCCAGAGGGAGTTAAACTTAAAGTTATCCTAATAGTAGAGGAGAGAGTAAGATATTTTTAGTTATATTATAAATAGCTTAGAATCTTACTAGAAGAGGTAAATAAGGAATATATAAAATAGTATAATAAGAGAAGGAGGTAGTTAGACCTTAAAATTAGTAATTATATATTACTATCTACTAAAAATATTAAGTAAAAGTAACTAGCTAAGAAGCTATCTAATAAATACCTAAGGTTATTTAGAGTAATATAGATAGTTAATAAGAGATAAGTATTTAAACTTAACTTTAAAAAAAAATATTAAATTTATAATATCTTTTTCCTATTTTAGTTAGAAAGATATAGAGGAAAATTATTAAAACTCTAAATAGTCTCTATTAAAAATCCAGAAGATAATATATATAAAGTTAACTATATTATGAATTATAAAATATCTTAAAGGAATTAATAGTATTTAGTTAAGTGGAAGGAATATAAAATAGAGGAAAACTTATAAGAATCTTAATATTATATCTTAAAAAAGTTAAGATCTAAGTATAAAGTAGATATCTAGAGTATCACTAGTAAATTACAGGAGGGATAGTAAAATTAAGTTATTAGTAAGATAAAGCTAGAAAGTTTATATTAAGCCTAAAAGCTAGAGAAAAATAAAATAAACCTAAAAATAGTAACTAAACCCTAAAGGGAATATAAATATAAAATATTAGGGGGGAAGTAGAGGAGAACGAAATTAAGTAGCTTTATTATTATTATTATTTCTACTAATATTATTATTATTATTATCACTCCTCTTATTAGAGTTCTCAGGGGAGAGTAAATAGAAATTAAGATTATTAGTATATTATAATAAGAATATTAAGAAAGAGGAAATTACTAGAGGAATACTAAAGGAGGAAAAAAACACTAATAACGTAAGAATAAGTTAAAAACTACTCTAGAAAAGTAATCTAGAAGCTTATAAAGATAGTAGTCTAAATCTTAATAGTATAGATTTATACCTCCTATACCAGGCGAAAAATAATAGTAACCTAGAAGCTTCACTCTAAGAGGCAGTTTTACTATAAAGCAGTAGAAACTATAATTTTAGTAGCTATAACTTAATATTTATAGGTTAGCTACTTAGCCTCCTTATTTTCAGCCTTATATTTAGTATCAGACTTATTAGTGTGGGAAACTTTAGCATGGAGGGTTTTCTTAGTTACAGTCTATACCTTAGTAAGCTCCTCCTATAAAACTAATCAGTAGGAGAATATTAAAAGTTAGAAATATAAAAAATTACCTTAATTTTATAGATAGCAGTAAGGAGGTTAGATTCTAATAAAGAATTATTGAAAAAATAGCAGAGAATTAGGATAGAGGAAGTAATAATATAAGTAACTTAGGAAATATTAGAAAGAAATTCTTGGCTATAGAAGTAACTTATAAGAGGGGGGATAGAAGTATACTAAAATATACTTTTTACTACATATAGTAATATAATAAGAATATTTATTATTAGTATCTAAAATAGTTAGAATAATAAAGATAGGGAAATTATAAAAACCTATTCGTAATCTTATAATAGAGGCAGAATATTAAGATAAAACTCTAGAAATTCTAGCTAGCTAAGAGATAGAGGTAGTAATAGTAAGAAATAGAATATATAAAATTAAAGTTATTATTATTATTAGAGCTATCAGTAGGTAGCTACTTATAAGTAGTATAAGAAAACTTAATTACTTCCTTCTTTAAAGCAGAAGGAGGAAGTAGAAGCAGAATACTAGTAGCAGTAGGGATAAATATTATATTATTATTATTATTATTAGTATCCTAAAAATAAGATTATTAATAAAAGAAAATAGTAATTATATCTATAAAATTAAGAAATTAAATAATAAAAATAGCTTTCATTTAGCTATAAGTAGTTAAGAATTTCACTAAAATAGAAAATAGATAATTTAATAATAAAGAAGTTACTTAAAAGTTACTAAAGGAAGATAATAAGAATAATATAGAAAATAATATAATTCTCTAAAACTAAGAGAACTATAAAGTGAATAATACCTAAATCTAGATACTAAAAATAATATTCTATAAAATAGGAAGGAATAGGAAATCTATTAGTAATTATTAGAGGATATTTAAGAGAATATTTTTAAAGAGAGGAAAAATGATAAATATAATAGATATAAAATCCTTATAACTAAAAGTAAAAAAAAAGTTTTTCTAATATTCTTATAACTAAAAAAGATAAATTACCCTAGGGGGGATATTAAGTTAACTAAAATATAATTATAGTTAGAATATATCTTAGGAGGCTAATATTAATTAGAACCTAACGTTAGGAGGCTGAAATATAGAGCTTAGAATAAACTTCTAGATTCTAACTAATAAGGAGTATTAAAGGGGGAGTAGAATATTACTTCCTTATACTAAACTTTAGTAATTAGGTCCTGAGGATAGGATCTCTCAGAGGGGGGATTATATTAAACTATAGTAGAGAGGGGAAATATTAGAAGCCTATTAGGTTCCCTATAAGAGAATACTAACGCCTAGAATAATAATTATTCTGGGCGGTAAAGCTTAAATACTAGTGTGGAGCAGCAGCTAAGTGAGGGGAAAGATAAGTTTAAATAGTTATATAACGTAATATCTACCTATTCAGAGATCCTATCACTTAGTATAAACCCAGCCTGACAATTAAGTTAATTTAGTTTAAGAAGTTTTAATCTTTATATAATATTTTTAATATAGTTTATATATTAGATATATTAACTTTATAGAGAAAATCCTAAAATATTAGATAGTTATCTATAATTTCCATATTAGAAGAATTTAAAAATATAAATATAAGTAATATAGTTAATAAGTAAGCTGGACAGATAAGTAAGCTGGACACTCGACTGCAACTAACCTATCTTCTACTTTATAACCTATATAATGTTACAATAAAATAATAATATTATAGAATAAAGAAGCTTAATTAAATTTAACCTTCCAGGCTATTAATTAAACTCTAAATCTTAGTATTTAAACTACAGCTAAAATCTATTTAGTACTACATTTAACCTTAGCTACCTAACTAAAAGGTATCTTATTATAATATAATACTACTTCTAACTTACGGAATTTAACTATATTTAAAGAGGAGAAGCTAGTTAAGTATATTCTTAATCTAGATTACTAATTATTTCCTCCCTATATTAGTAATATAGAAGATATAGTTAATTAACTGCTTACTAACTATAATATACTTCCTATTAGGAAATACTAGATTTTAAACTTTATTAAGTAATAACTATAGCTCTAGATATACTTTTTTTGTAAGTATAACTATAAGAAAGCTTAATATAAAGACTTAGATATAATAAATATATAATTTTAACTTATAGTAAATATAATTATAAAATATAGTATTATAGATTTAGATATTTATAATTTTAATAAAACTAAGTTTATAATAAGCTAGATTATATCCAGAATAGTTATAATAAATACTGAAAGGTATTTAAATATGCAAATAATATAACTTAATAACTAAAAATAAATTATAGTTATCTAGACTATTACTTTATTAGGCTATAATATTCTACTATATATTATTATTTTAGGGTAATATTACCTCTTTATTTAGTATATAGAAATAGGTTTTCTATATAACTAAGTTATTATAATATCTGAAAATAGATAGATAATAAATAAAAGAAATTTAGATTAGTTTTAATATTTTAATTAGTATATAGAACTATATATAAGTAGTAGATATTACTTCCTTATTATTAATAATTATACAAATTACTATATAGCTAACTTTAAGATATATTATAAGGAAAATAATATTATTATATTTTATATACTAATTTACTCCTCTTATTTACTTTAGCTTTTAGATATTAAATATTTTAAGCTACTAAAAAAAATATATAATTAATAAATTTAAGATAAGATATACTAAAGTAATATCTATATTATAAAAGAAGATTTCTTCTCTATATTTTATAAGGTTTTTATATAAATCTTTATAGTTAAAAATATCCAGAGAGGTTTCAGAGAAGCTAACTTTTTCTCTCTTAATATAGAAAATATACTATTAAAACTTCATATTAAATTATATATTCTAATATCTTTAGAGTTCCTCCTAATAATATCCTCTATATAGATTTCTTAGATACTAAATAACCTAATAGAAATGTCTTCTTAGTCTAAATTTATTAAAAGGAGAGTCTCATACTATTAAAATAACTTACTAATTTTAATTATTAAAATTATAGAGTATTTATTAAAGGAGATATATAAATTTATATACTAGATTATTTTATTAAAATCTGAAATCTAGATTTTTTAAGAGGAGAATAATCTATTTAGTAGATATTAGAAAACTAAGAAAATATATCTTAGATAAGGAGGAAATCTTACTATAACTGAGGTAGAGAATTTTTAATTATAGAGAGAAATTATAATTCAGATTAAGGAGGAAATATACTAAAATAGTAATTACTAGCTTAAGATAGAGATAAGCTAATAGTAATATAGTATCTATAGGAATACTAATTATAATATATAAATATATTAATTTACTAAAGAAATATCTAAAGAAGAAGATTTTAACTAGTTTGAATTTAATTAATTTCGTAGGTATTATATATCAGTTAGAAATATAATATAGTCGCGGTTGGGTGTCCAGCTTACTTGTCTATCTAGCTTACTTATTAACCACGTTAATTAAACTAAATCTATATAATAACTTAAATTCATAAATATATAAGCAAAATACTTTAATATTAATACTATAATAGAGAAAAGAATATTACTATATAAGTAACTAACTTTATTAATTATTTTAGTGTTTTAAAAAATCTTTATTTCTAGGATATAACTACTATATATTATAATATATATTAGTTTTCCAAACTTAAGTATCTTAATATGAAAATAGTAACTAAAATATAATTTTAAAAATAATAGGATATTATATTTAATACTGAAGTGAAAAGTTATTTCTTTTAGTTTAAAAGATATTTTGGATTAATAGTTTTAAACTCTTCTTAATTTGCTTATTAATCAAAATATATATTTAGAATTAATCATATATAGCTTATAGCTACTTGAGTATTATACTACTAAGTAAAATCACTTTAGCTATTATAGAGGCTATATAATATTTTTCTAAAGTTCTTGATCAGGGTAAAATTAGCTATAAAGAATTCAGTATTATTTTAAAAGCTATAAATCAAAACTTAAACTCTCAAAATAATAGGAAATATTTCAATACTCTAGATAAGTCTCTATACTCTCCTAAAGATAGCTAAAATTACCCATTCTTATACTATTACTATATCTATTTAATACTTATATAAAAAGGATAAACGCTTAATATTATTATTAGTTTAGAACTAGTAAATATCGTAATTAATTGATTTACGTAACTGGTTTGTAACTGGTAGCCTCTATTCTGTGATATTTAGTCTATATTAAAGCGTATGTGTGTATACTGTAAGCTATTAGAATTAATATATAGAATAATCTCCCTCATTTAATTAGTTTAAATAAGTAGGGTAACTAGTAAGTTACTTACTATTATAACTTTTACTATATTGATACCTAGTTAACCTAATATCAATAACACTCTCTTTTCTAGCAAAAGCGTAAAGATAGCGTAAAATGCAAAAACAGCATAAAATAGAAACGCTAACGTTAAACGTAAAAATCAGCGTTAAATTTAAAAATACCAAAACGTGCCTCTAGTTATATATATCTTTTTAGGTGCGCCAAAAACTATCCAAATACTATCAATAGTATTTATCTATAGAACTACACATTTTGATTATTATTACTTAGATATCTAAAATCTTCTAGTACTAATATTTTTTATCTTTCCTCTTTATTTACTCTTTTACTTCTTCAATTCTTATATTCTTCTTTTTTAATCAAATGTAGCTTTTATAATTTATCTTTCTATTATTATAATTACTTTATTCATAGTAATGAATACTTTAAGAATTCAGTTGGTAAATATTCTAGTTATATTATCTGTAAGGTAATCCTTTTTATTAACCCGATAAATTCTAAAAAGTTACTATTTCTTATACAATTAATATAGTATTATAATCTTAATTATAAGATACTTCTTCTTTATAGTATTTGGCTTAATACAATTTTTATAAAGAAAGTAGAAGTTAATATAAACTACTATCAGTATTATTAATATCTTAAGGTATTTAGTTACTTATCTATATATAGTAGATATTATATATTTTATATTAACATTTATAGTTATACTAAAAACCTTAGATACCAATATCTTATATATAATTCTCTTTAACTTAGTAAATAAAAAGTAAATAATATTATCTTTTAGCTTAAAGATATTATCTTTACTAATATTTTCTATTGCAGGAAAAATAATAAGTTCCAGCTGGAATATTATAGTATTATTATTAGTAAAGAATGTATTAATAAAAACATTATTAGTTTAATTGTTAGGGGTATTGTATACTTTATGTAATCTTACTATATGGGCGTAAACTGGTATTCTGGTTTTTAGTTATTATTATTACTATATTACGTGGCATATAGCATTATATAAGGCTATAGATCTATAGTATGGTAATTACTTACTAATTACTACGTTATTTAGCTATAGCTGGCACTAGAAACTAAATACCTATAGCTAGTAGACTGTAGAAAATATACTGCTATATATATAGTAGTACATATAGTTACTATATACTTTACAGTATAGTATAAGTAATACTGGTAACTTTTCTTTTTATTATATATTCTCATATCTATATATTTATAAGAATAATAGTATTCTTTATAATTTATATTTTCTTGCCTAAACAATACTTATATATCCACTTATCTACTTTCCTTAAATTGGTTATTCTTCTATTTAAATTATTATATAGTTTAAATTAATAGATATCGTAAGAATGCAGTTAAGAGTGCTTTTTGTGAACGTTTTAGTAAGGTTACTATCTCTTAAATTACTATACCTTATAAAGCTTATAGTATTTATATAAATAGCGTAATATTATAATATTAACTATTAGATACTTCTCTCAAATAATATTAAGTTTTATAAGGTATCCACAACATAAGTATTAACTAGTATATATAATAGTTAGAATTAAAGGAAGCTTTTAATATTTAAGAATCTTCTTAAGTAAGATAGTTATAATATAGGTAAAGCTTATATTAGTTATTATAATATAGATTTCTAAGGTAAGTAAATTTCTAGTAACTAGTTTATTTCTAGTAAATAAGTAGTATATAATGTTACTTTAGAGGTTACACAAATTCTTACTATTCATAGTTTTTGAATCTAGAATTATTATAAACTCTAAATAAAATAAGAGATTGGTATTACTAGTAAAACCGTTATTAATAAAATTGTAAAGATATATCTTAGAAAGATTAAGTGGTATAAAGTTAAAGTTTTAGTTGATATACTCTATTTACTATCTAACTTGTTTATTATATATAGTGGTATTATTACTAAAAAGTTATTACTTTTCTAATATATCTAAGAGGTTAAATAGGGTCTCTAGTTAATATTGAGAATTAAGAAATACTTTATATATATATTATTTACTAAATATCTTCTTGAGTATTTTAGATATAGTATATATATTAATAGAAATTAGCTTTTACTTTTAGTACCTTTAGAATGAGTAGAAGTAAATATTATAGAGAAATAGAATATTTCTATTAAATATAAGGAATATAGTTTCTAAAATTATAGTTTTTAGTTTTACTTTAAATAAGATTTTTTAAGCTTCTTATTCTCTTAGTTAGAAAATATAATATTAGTAGTATAATAGCTATAGGGTTATTAGAGCCCTATAGCGTGCCGACTATATAATATACCTTAGTGGCGGAGATTACTACTATTAGTAATAACTAACTACCAGTTATTACTAGCTGCTAGGTAATTAGTAACTAATTACTTAGGATATCTAGATCTAGCTTATATGTAGCCTATAGGTTATACACTATAAGTATTAATATTTTTAACTTTATTAGTATACTATATATAATTATATATATAATATATCTTCCCCTAGTGAAACTAATACTAATTAGTAATTAACCTTACTATTACTACTTACTATAGATTAGTAAGATTTATTTAGGTAGAAATAGTAATAGAAGATTATTAAACTTAACTTAAAGTAAGACTACTAATCTCTTAATCTATTTAGATATTTTTAATAATAATCTCTCACTTAACTTAAGGTAAAGTAATATCTCCTTAATAATTATACTAATATATCTTAATTCTAGTAGCTAGATATTTACTTATACTTAAGATTAACTTACAGAAGAATTTCTAAATATATTTTATATAAGTATATTTATTAAATATCTTTATTATAAAACTTACTAGACTTCTATAGTAAAGGAATTTATAGTATTCTAAATCTCTCTAAATTTTCTTATATTCTTTTTCTTCTTTCCTATATTATTCTATTCTCTTCTCTCTCTTTCCTTACTTAACTAGTAGATAGTTTCCCTCTCTGAAATTAAATTTTATCTATATAATATTAATAAATAGAATTAGTGAATAATAAAAATAGGATTTTCTATTTTCCCCCTTCCCCTCCCCTCTAATTTGTATTTCTTTATAATTTCCCTATAGTTAGGAAATAATAAGTAAAATATCTAAATTAATAAAATTTCTCAGACGATATTTTAAAAACCTCAGTATATTAAGTAACGTAAGTAATATAACTTCTTTAGAGGTAAGAATGTTAATAAAACTGAAGCTCTTTCTTAATATTAAGATCTTTAGTAAATAAAAACTATTTAATCTAACTATAGAGTATAATTCTAACTAAATTAATAACTAGATTATATAGATTACAGGAATATACGTCCGTAATTATATCTTTAGTAGAAACTTCCTAAGTTCCTTGAAAAATAACTTTAAAAACTAACTAGAGGAAATATAGGCTATTATAGATAAATAACTACTTCAGTATTTACAGAATATCTTTATTATCTATAGTATTAAGGTTAATATAAAAAGTAAATAGATTTACTAAGTTCTTATAAACTTAATAAAGTGAGATAAGTTTATTCTATAGACTAAAGAAGAAATTTAGGATATAGTAATAAAATTATAAAGCTTCAAAATACTTATTAATAACTAACCAGACTTCCTTAAAGATATTACTTTCACTTAGTAGATATATCTTACTCTCTAGAAGTAGTAATAAAAGGTAACTTATTAAGATCTTATAAAGGTTAATATTTATCTAGCTACCTTAAGGAACTAATCCTAAGAAGTATCTTAATAAGCTAAGAGATTCATAATCTCCCTACTATTATTAGTAATAAATATGATATCTTAATAATAATAATAGCTTAAATAATAGGATTTTTAAGATTAATAAGATTAATAATCTTTTTATAACTAGAACTAATAGTATAAACTCCCTACTCTACTTCCTATAGCTTCTCTTCTATATATTAATCTTATAAATAATTACGAAGAGACTAGATTCCTACCTATAGATATACGAATAGCTTAAAATATAATTAATCTTATAAAGATATATAATTTTAAGATAAATATGAAGAAGCTTTCTATAATATCTTTAAATGAAAAATCTATATCTTTAGAGACTATTATCTAAAGTTAGATATACTTAACTATATATAAGCTAAAATCTTCTTAATTATACTGAATAACTAGATTCTTAAATACTACTTTAACTACCTTAGTAATTTCCTTAATACTATAATAATTTATAATACAGCTTTTTATATTAAGAACTATTTTAAAACTAATAAGAATTAATAGATTTACCTTACTGAATAGCATAATATAATATTCAGAAGTATTATTACTAATAACTAAAATAAGATAAGAAAGGAAGTACTTAAAATCCTCTTTACTAAGCTAATATATATTTAGAGAATTTTCCCTCTTAAATAATATACTTATTTTAGCTTCTAGAATTACCTCTTAAGTATATACTAAGGGATATTAGAATACTAATTAGCTCTCTTTAACTTTATAGTAATATATTAGGAAGTCTGTAATTAACTATAATCTGCAGTTAGTATTATTATAAACTTCCTTTCTATAATATTTTAATATATACTTAAGAATACTAATAATTCTGAGGAATCCTTATTAATTAGTATAAATTAATACTAAACTAACTGGATATATAATTTACCCTAAAGATTTTATTAAGGATATAAATATAGCTTTTAAGAATATTCTTAAGTATTATTCAGAGGAGAATATTACTTAATTTCTACTATTTTTTATAGCTAATTTAATAAAGAATATTATATATATAGTAAATTTAGCTACTAATTAATAAGATATTTTCTTAAGAAGAGAAAAGATTTCTATAACTAATATAAATCTAACTTCTATGTAGTAAATATATTAGTATCTACTTATCACTACTTCCTTATATAATATAATAAAATAGAAAGCTTAAATAATAATTCTGGAGATATTTATAGAACCACTATTAAAGATAATATAATAATATAACATCTTTAAGATTATTAACTTAAGAATTAACCCAAAGTATTAAGTTCTCTATATAAATAACTTTTTAAATAATTTTATAACTTCCTACTTTAAAGAATAATCTATACTTCTATATAGCTGAAAGATTATAAGAATCCTCTAGAACTAAATAGTAAGCTATATTCTAATAAAAGAAGATAATATAACTAAGGAAATTACTATTTTAATATCTATATTTATTCTTAAAAAATACTATTGAGATATAGTTTTCTAAGGAATTTTATTTAACTTAAATACTACTAGCTACTTTATAGTTAGTTACTTCCAGTTTAATATTCTGAAGTAAATTATCCTTTTCTCTATTTTCTTAAAAACCTCTAGAGGAGAATTAATTTCTATTTATTTTAGAAGAGGTAAATCTATAAAGATAATAAATATAATTAATATATTTATACTACTCAGTATAATAATATTCTATATAATTCCTTATAAGATCCCATTTCTATTATACTCTATTAATATAAATTACCTTAATATTATTTTTAATAATATTTATAATTAGTTATATTAGAATAAGAAGGTTAATTTAGTTATATATAAATAGGGATATCTATAGATATTATCAAGTAAAGAGGAAATATTTACTTCCTTATACTTAATCGAGATTAAAATCCAGAAACTTTATTATTACTTTAAATATCTATTTATTATATATCTTTAAGAGGTTCTCTATAAAGCTGAATATTTAGTTAATTAAGAAGCTTTTATAGCTTTTAAAAAATAGTACTACTAATATTAGATATTTAATACTGCCTCCTCTTAATTTAGATTTACCCCCTATAATAATATTAACTTTAACTTTAAAGTCATTATTAATATCTTTTACCTTAAAGATAATTACTCTATTCTCTATATTATTAATATAACTATAGCTTTTAATATTACTTAGTTTCTACTTAATATTTTAGTGGGATTAATATAGAAAGCTTTTAAGATATACTAAATTAATATTTGTTTAGGTTTACTTAATTGTATCTCTACTAATATTAGAATAAACCTTTAATCCAAAGATTTCTATTTAGAAGCTAAAAAAATAAATTTAACTATTAGGATTATATCTATTAAGATTTATAATACTATTAGTAAGGTAGAATATTATTATATTTCTCTCTATTATATATATAAGATCTACTATTAAGAATACCTATTATTATTATAGGAGTATTACTTTCAAGTTACTTATAAGTTAATAAATAATACTACTAGCTTAAATAATTTTATATTTATACTTTTCATCTTTAGAGTCTACCTCTAGCTTACTGAGGATTCTACTTTATTTCCAGAGATAATCTTATAGATATAAGTAATATAAAAAGTAACTAAAACTATCTATTATAAATATATAAAAAGAATTATTAATATTATAATAGCTACTTATAATAATTCTAATATATTATAAGTTATAAGTTTTTTTTATAGTTTCTTATATATATAGAGTGAGAAAAGAAAAGTTAGTAAAGTTTCTTTTAACTACTTACTATCTATAGTAAAATATATATCATTAACTTTCCTTATAGCTTTTAAGAATTCCGCTTAACTACTATAAATGTTTATTATAAAAGTAATAATATTTCTCCTTAGTTATATATTCTAGTAGAAGTATAAAAATACTTCTATTATAAGTATAATAATAGTAATAGTAATAAAGCTAGAGATTCCTCTTAAGAGACTTTATCTACCTTAATCTTATTTCCTATTATCCTTAAACTTCTAAATATTCTAAAAATATTAAAAGATAATAATATTCTCCCTCTTTATATTAAAAATAATATACTACTATTCTCTAATAAGAATAAATATACTAAATATTAGAAACCTATAAAGTTATTTCTTAAATCCTTAAAAGTTATATTTAACTAGAAAAACCTCTCTTAATAAGAAGATAACTAAGAAGATTAATTTATAGATTTCCTTATAATTAAGAAAGAAGCTAATCTTACTCTCTCTAGATTCTTCTACTAAAAAGTAATTATTACTATTTCTAGTTTTCTTTTTAGAAAATTAATAAAAAAAGGAGTAGGAAATATTATTAATAATAATATAGTTAAGATTATTTAGTATAATCTTATTATCTATAAAGATTATATTACTTTTAAATTTTAAATAATTAATAAAATTAAGAATAAGGATAGTAATTAAGTATATAAGAAGTTAAGGTTTATAATGTAAAGTTTTAGAGATAATAGGAAACTTATAATTCTTACTTAGCCTTCTATAATTTAGAGAAGTAGCTAGAAATTAATTATAATTATTATCTCTATATTAATAAAAGATAAAAGCTTCCTTCTTTAGCTAAAAGATATTATTCAAGTTTATATTTAAGTTAAAACTGAACTTATAAGATATATTATAGTTAAGTTACTTACTTACTTTAAAAGCTAATATTCTCTAGAATCTATAATAATAATTATTAAACTACTTGATAGTTTAACTAAAACTAATATTTACTAGTAAGTAATATAATTAAAATACTATAAAGAATAGTTATATATAAAAATATTTATCTATAATATTTATCTTCTTATATTTTAACTTAATAATAAGGTATTTAGTATAATTAGTATATAAACTGATAATATTTTTAGTCTTTCTAATACTGTTTTTACTTAATAAGAAGATAAAAAACTAATAAAAGTTTTCTTTATAGTAAAATCTAAAATCTTTCTTATAAAGTTAATATTATTAATATTTAATAGTAGTATATTTTCTTTCTAAGGAAAAAACCTCCTTTTTAAATAAATAAACTAAAGTTATAAGCTTACTATTATTAATATCCTTATAAACTTGAAGATAATTAAAAGAAACTATATTAAATAATATATATATAGAGTATATATTACTTTAATCTGCTAGTTGGAAATATTCTTTAACCTCTTATATATAGTATAATAATAATAACCCTCTAGTAATAATATTACTACTTTTAATAAATATATTAAATAGTAAATAGAATATTTAGATTAAAGACTAATTTTCGTTTCTCTTAATCTCTCTAAAGTATACCTTTATATTTTTTTAGATAGTTTCTTTACTAATAATATTAATTTATTATTTTAACTGGAATTTAGAATAATCCTAAGTTAAGAGATAGTTAGTAGTAAAAGTAAGTTTATAATATAAGGTAACCTAATTTATTACTTTTTAACTAAAAGTAAAAAAGTAACTAGAAGTATATTTACTTTAGAGATTTATATTATAGTTACTAATATAGACTTTATATATATTATTACTACATTTCTATAAAAGATTATAGTTTATTATAACCTTCCTCCTATTTCTATAATTATTTATACTAACTTATATTTATTATATAAATACTTTTTAAAACTTCATATTATAAAAGAGAAGAAGTTTATAATTAATCTTATAGCTTTAAAGTAATTATATAAATATTAAGAACTCTATAAAGTATAGTGAATTAATAGTAAGAATGACTTTACTAATATTTTTACTCAAAAGTCTCTAAACTATATTCTAGAGAGATTTATTAATATAGATAATATAATAGTTTATATAGAGGGATAGGTTACTTATTTAGAATAAAAGGAGGGAATTCAGAAAGTTATTTAGTTAAAGGATATAAATTATTTAATTAAGTTTATTTTATATATAGAGATATAGTATATTATAGTTAAAAGGTAAAAAGGAACTTTATTAATATTAGTAATATAATAGCTATAAAGTTATTAAGATCCTATAGTATACTAACTATATAGTATAGCTTAATAGTAGAAATTACTACTATTAGTAATAACTAGCTACTAGTTATTACTAACTGCTAGGTAATTAGTAACTAATTACCTAGAGTATCTAGATCTAGCTTATATATAGCCTATAGGCTATATACTATAAATATTAATACTTTTAATGCTATTAGTATACTATAGATAATAATATATACAATATACTTTACCCTAGTAAAACTAATATATAGTATTAAAGAAATTAGGAATATAATTAATTTATATACTAATAAAGCTAAAGATATTATTTTAAGTATATAAAATAAAAGAATATATTAGTTTCTTTAGGGGAAGGTATATTGTACGTATTATTATATATAGTATACTAATAGAGTTAAAGGTGTTAATATTCGTAGTATGTAGCCTATAGGCTATATATAGGCTAGATCTAAATACTTTAGGTAATTAGTTACTAATTACCTGGCGGGTAGTAATAACTAGTAGCTAGTTATCACTAGTAGTGGTAGTCTTCACTACTAAGCTATACTATATAGTTAGTATACTGTGGAGCTTTAATAGCTTTATAGCTATTATATTATTAATACTAGCAAACTTCCTTTTTATCTTTTAACTATAGTATACTATATCTCTATATATAAGATAAAATTAATTAAATAATCTATATCTTTTAACTAAATAACTTTCTAAATTCCCTCCTTCTATTCTTAGTAAGTAATTTATTCCTTTATATAAACTATTATATTATTTATATTAATAAATCTCTCTAGGGTACAGTTTAGAAACCTTTTAGTAATAATATCAGTAAAGTTATCCTTACTATCAATTAACTATACTTTATAGAGGTCTTAATATTTATATGATTACCTTAAGGCTATAATATTAATTATAAGCTTTTTCTCTTTTATAATACTAAACTTTATAAAGTACTTATATAATAAGTATAAGTTAGTATAAATAATGGTAAAACTAGGAGGAAGGTTATAATAAGTTATAATCTTTTATAAAGATATAGTAATAGTATATATAAAGTCTATATTAGTAACTATAATACAGATCTCTAAGGTAAGTATATTTCTGGTTACTTTTTTATTTTTAGTTAAAAAGTAATAAACTAGATTACCTTAGATTATAAACTTGCCTTCACTAGTAGCTATCTCTTAGCCTAAAATTATTATAAATCCAGTTAAGATAATAAGTTAATATTATTAATAAAGAAGCTATCTATAAAAATATAGAGGTATACTTTAGAGAGATTAAGAGGAATAAAAATTAACTTTTAATTTAAGTATTTTATTTACTATTTAATATGTTTATTAAGAGTAATAATATTATCACTAGAAGGTTATTATTATTATATTATATATAAAAAGTTAAAGAATACCTTAGACTAGTAGATTAAAATAATATATACTCTATATATATATTATTTAATATAGATCTTCTTGGATATTTTAAGGCTTATAAGAATATTAATAATAATAAGCTTATAACTTTAGTTCTTTTACTTAAGAAGAAGATTTTCACCTTAGAGGGAAAATATATTACTATTAAATACTAGTAATATTACCTTTATAAGGAAGATCTTAAACTTTACTATAAAGAAAACTTTTATTAGTTTTTTATTCTCTTATTAAGTAAAGATAATATCAGAAAGACTAAAAGTATTATTAGTTTATATATTAATTATACTGAATACCTTATTATGAGGTTAAGAGATAAAGAGGTAAGAATAATAGATAGATATCTCTATATATCACTATTCTTTATAATACTTTAAATATATTACCTACTAATAAATACTAGCTTCAGCTAAGTTATAAAGTAGTTTAATAACTATTATTATAAATTCTAAAGAATATTAGTCTTTAAAGTGAGTAAGTAACTTAGCTATACTATATCTTATAAGTTTAGTTTTAGCTTAAATATAAATCTTAATAATATCTTTTAGCTAGAGGAGGAAGCTTTTATTTTTTATTAATATAAAGATAATAATTATAATTAATTTTTAGCTACTTCTCTGAATTATTAGAAACTAAATAAGAATTATAAATTTCCTATTATCTCTAAAACTTTAGATTATAAGTTTTAACTTCTTATATACTTAGTTACTATCTTTATTCTTAATTCTATTAATAATTTAAGATTTAAAGATAGTATAATCTTTATGGAGAATAGGATTATACTAAATAATCTTAACTATATTATTATTAATAATATTTCCTACTTTCTTCTTTATTAACTCTTCGAAGGGAAAGTTAGAAGTAGTAATAATTCCTTTTTAGCAGAAGGATTAAGAGAGAGTTAGGTTAGCTTCTTCCTTAACTATAAGGAAACCTATAAATTAGTCTTATTAATTAACTTCTTATTATATAAAAGTAACCTAATTAAATAAAGTTCATAAGAGTTTAAGGAATAACCTTATAGCTTTCTTATATTTAATATATTTATTTTTATTAGAGGGTAGTAATATATCGTTTTTGATATATAGAGAAAGAATACTAATATTTTCTAGTATTTCTAGAATATTTAGAGGTTTGAGAATAATAGGAAATAAGATTAGAATAAGTAAAGCTTCTTAAGAGGAATCTCTACTCTTATTAATATTACTATTATTATACTTATATTAGAAGTATTCTTATATTTCTACTAGGATATATAGTTAGGGAGAATTATTATTATTTTTATAGTATAATTTTATAGTAGTTAAATAGAACTCTTAAAAACTATAAGGAAGATTAATAATATATATCTCACTATAAATAATAAGTAGGTAAAAGGAACTTTACTAGCTTTGTTTTCTTATTATATATATAAGAAACTATAATAAGAAACTTATAACTTATAATATATTAGGATTATTATAAATAACTATAGTAATATTTATAATCCTTCTTATATACTTACAGTAGATAACTTTAGTTACTTTTTAGACTACTTACATCTATAAAATTATCTATAGAAATAAAATAGAATTTTCAGTAAGCTAGAAATAAGCTCTAAAGATAAAAAATATAGATATAAAACTATTTAGACTAGTAGTGTTATTTATTGACTTATAAGTAGTCTGGAGGTAATACTCTCGTAATAATAATAAGTATTCTTAATAGTAGATCTTATATATATAATAGAGAAAAATATAGTAATATTCTACCTTACTAATACTATTATAAGCCTTAATAAGTATAATTCTGATAGTTAAACCTATTATGTTAGCTTCTAAATAGAAGTTTTTAGATTGGAAGTTTATTCTAATATTAATAGAAATAAAATTAGATAAACCTAAGTCAATATTAATTCAGTATATCTTAAAAGCTTTCCATATTAATCTCGCTGAAATATTAAGTAGAAATTAAGTAGTATTAAAAACTATAGCTATATTAATAATATAGAGAATAGAGCAGTTACTCTTAAGGTAAAAGATATTAATAATAACTTTAAAGTTAAAATTAATATTATTATAAAAAGTAAACCTAAATTAAGAGGAGGCAGTATTATATATCTAGTATTAATAGCAGTATTTTTCAAAAACTATAAAAACTTCTTAATTAACTAGATATCTAGCTTTATAGAGAACTTCTTCAAAATATATAATAGATAGATATCTAAAGTAATAATAGAGTCTCCAGATCTTAATCTCTATTAAATATAAGGAAGTAAGTATTTCCTCCTTATTTAATAATATCTATAGATATCCCTATTTATATATAACTAGAATAACTTTCTTATTTTAATATAACTAATTATAAATAATGTTAAAAATAATACTAAAATAATCTATATTAGTAAGATATAATAGAAATAGAGTTATATTAGAGATTATATAGAATATTATTATACTAAGTAATATAAATATATTAACTATACTTATTATTTTTATAGATTCTCCTCCTCTATAATAAATAGAGATTAATCCTCCTCTAGAGGTTTTTAAGAGAATAGAGAGAAAGATAGTTTATTTTAGAATATTAAACTGAAATTAACTAGCTATAAAGTAGTTAGTAGTATTTAAGTTAGGTAAAATCCCTTAGAAAACTATATCTAAATAGTATCTTTCGAGGATGAATATAAACGCTAGAGTAGTAATCTCTTTAGTTATATTATCTTCTTTTATTAAGATAAAAATTATTACTTAGTTCTAAAGGATCCTTATAATCTTTTAACTATCTAGAAATATAAATTATTCTTAAAAGTAAGATATTATAAAGTTATTTAAAAAATTACTTAGAGAACTTAGTTCTTTAAGTTAATCCTTAAGCTAATAATCTTAAAAGTAATATATTATTATATTATTCTTAATATTAATCTTATAAGTATCTCTAGAGTTATGATTTAAGTTTTCTACTTCCTTATACTATATAAGAAAGTAGTAATAAGTAGGTATTAATATATCTACTATATAAAAATTAGATTTATATTAGTTATAAAAGTCTCTTCTCTCCTTAAGAAAATATCTTATTAATTAGTAACTAAATTTACTATATATATAGTATTTTTTATCAAATTAGCTATATAGAATAGTAGTAGTTAAATAATACTCTCCTCTAAATAATATTCAGAAGTATTCTTAATAGCTATATTCATATTCTCAGTAAAAACTCTAAGGTGAATTATATATTCAGTCAGTTTAATATTAATTTACGTTAATTAATAAGGATTCCTCAGGATTATTAGTATTTTTAAGTATATATTAGGATATTATAAGAGAGAGGCTTATGGTAATACTAACTACAGATTATAATTAGTTATAAACTTTCTAATATATTATTATAAAGCTAAAGAAAGTTAGTTAATATTCTACTATCCCTTAGTATATACTTAAGAGGTAGTTTCAGAAGCTGAAATTAGTATATTATTTTAAGGGGAAAGTTCTCTAAATATATATTAATTTAGTAAACAAAATCTAAAATACCTCCTTCCTTATCTTATTTTAGTTATAAGTAATAATACTTCTCAATATTATATTATATTAGTTAGTAAGATAAACTTATTAACCTTTATTACTTTTAAAATAGTTCTTAATATAGTAAGCTA
Source organism: Colletotrichum lindemuthianum (assembly GCA_001693025.2). Taxonomy (NCBI): domain Eukaryota; kingdom Fungi; phylum Ascomycota; class Sordariomycetes; order Glomerellales; family Glomerellaceae; genus Colletotrichum; species Colletotrichum lindemuthianum. The sequence goes on along the minus strand of MASP02000706.1, from coordinate 128,367 downwards.
CATTATAAAATATTATAGAATTAAGAGGATCACTAAAGTAATTAAAATAATATTTAAGAACTTAATCTTTCAGTATAATTAAAAAAGCTCCAGCCTATATATAATTAGGTATATTTAACTTCAGATAATAATCTTTAAAAATATAAATCTTTAATTTAAAGATATTATAGAAAGCTTCTCTATACTTTTTCTTAGAGTTATATATTTTTATAAGATTAGTTATATTCTTAGCTATTAGTATATTAATAGAGAGATATTTAGTCTCCTAGTAATTATTTGTAAAGTTAATATATAGAGGAAATACCTTAGGAAGTAGAATAAAAAGTTTATACTGTTAGTTCTAGTTATAAGAAGGTTATTATTCTTATTAATCTTAAAAATCTTATTATTTAAGTTATCCTCATTATTAAGAAATTATATCTATTACTAATAATAGTAGATAAACTATAAATCTCTCTACTTATTAAGATACTCCTTAAAACTAATTCCCTAAGGTAGCTAGATAAATATTAAGTTTTATAAAATCTTAATAAATTACTTTTTATTATTACTTCTAGAACATAAAATATATCTACTAAGTAAAAGTAATATTATTAAGGAAGCCTAATTAGATATTAATAAGTATCTTAAAGTTCTATAATTTTATAACTATTTCTTAGATTTCTTCTTTAGTCTATAGGATAAACTTATCTTATTTTATTAGATTTATAAGAACCTAGTAGATCTATTTACTTTTTATATTAACTTTAATATTATAAATAAGGAAAATATTCTATAAATACTAAAGTATTTATTTATCTGTAATAACTTATATATCCTCTAGCTACTTCTTAAAATTATCTTTAAAAGAGTTTAGAGAGTTTCTACTAAAAAAGTAATTATATATATATATTACTATAATTTATACTATTTAGTTATTATTTTAGTTTGAATTATACTCTATAATAGAATTAAAAGTTTTTTACTTACTAAAAACCTTACTACTAAGAAGAAAGTTCAGTTCTATTAGTATCTTTACTCCTAAAGGAGTTATATTACTTATTATACTAAAGTTTTTAAAAGATCTTCTAAGAGATTCTACTAATTTAGATATTTTACTAATTATTTCCTAATTATAGGGAAATTATAATAAGATATAAATTCAAAGAGAAGAGAAGGAGAAAGATAAAAAACTCTATTTTTACTATTTACTAATTCTATTTATTAATATTATATAAAATAAATTTAATCTCAGAGAGGGAAAGTATCTACTAGTTAAGTGAGGGAAGAAAGGAAAGAGGATAGAAAGATATAGCGAAAAAGAAAAAGAATATAAAGAGATTCAGAAAGACTTAAAATATTATAAATTCCTTTACTATAGAAGTTTAGTAAGTCTTATAATATAGATATTTCATAAATATATTTATATAAGATATTCTTAATATCTCTTCTATAAGTTAATTTTAAATATAAATAAGTATCTAACTACCAGAATTAAGATATATTAGTATAATTACTAAAAAGATATTCTTTTACCTTAAGTTAGATAAGAGATTATTATTAAAAATATCTAAATAAATTAAGAAATTAGTAGTCTTACTTTAAGTTAAACTTAATAATCTTATAATATTATTCCTATCTAAATAAACTTTACTAATCTGCAGTAAATAGTAATAGTAAAGTTAACTATTAATTAGTATTAGTTTCACTAAGGGAAGATATATTCTATATATTATTATATATAGTATACTAATAAGGTTAGAAATATTAATATCTATAGTATATAGCCTATAGGCTACATATAAACTAGATCTAGATATTCTAAGTAATTAGTTACTAATTACCTAGCAGGTAGTAATAACTAGTAGCTAGTTATTACTAGTAATAGTAGTCTCTACTACTAAGCTACGCTATACAGTCAGCATACTATAGAGCCCTAATAGCCTTATAGCTTTTACACTACCGACAGAATATAAGTTATATATTAAAGTTTCTATTTATAAATACTTCTTATAGTATGTAGAATAAATTACCTATTAGTAAATTTTAGTTTTAGTAAGATTATAAAGTAACTTAAAAATAATTGTTATAAGATTTACAGAATACTACTTCTTAGGATATAAAAATAAATTAATTATATTATATTTCATATACTCTATTTTTAATTAAATGTAGAATTAAGTAATTAAATAATACTATATTCTTAATTTATTATATTAGAGGAAAGTTAGATTTATAGTTAAGATTTACTATTAGCTTCTTTATTAAATTATTAGTAGTTATATTAAAGTCTTAAATTTACTATAGTTTCTAACGCTTTAGATTATAAATTTTAACTTTTTATATATTTTATTAGTTTCTTTATTCTTAATTATATCAACAACATAAGACTTAAAATACTTATAGCTTTTATATCTATAATATTATTATTAATAATATTTGTAACCTTCTTTTTAATTAACTTCTTAAATAGTAAGCTGGATATTATAATAATATCTTTTATATATAAGGTAAGTATAAATACTTAATCTAACTAATTTTAGCTATAAGATATAATATAAAATAAAGTTTTTAATTATAACTTAGAAGTAGTAAGCTAATCTTATATATGTAAGTTATAATGTCTTTAGGTGGAAATATTCTAGTAAGTATTTATAGTTCATTTAGAAGATTGCTAATTACTTAGAAAGGAAGAATATTGTTATCTCCTTAGGTAAAGGTAGTATAAGATATTAGCTATATATTTAGAAGCTTAGAAATAGCTATAAATAAACTTAAAGTAGCTATATAGAATTATAGATTTTTATTTACTTATAAGATACTTATAAATTCCTAGTTAGATTGAGGAATAGTATATAAAACTATAAATAGTAGTATTTATAAAGCTAAGCTTATTATTTAGTTATTTAGAATTACTTGATTGTTTTTAAATATAATTCTATAGCTATTAATTAAAACTCTTGAAAGCTATAAGGTAGCTTCAGAATATAAATTTTGCTATAAATAGTAATAAGAGGGTATAGTTATTAGTAGCTTTATTTCTGTTAGTTTCAATAGGGGAAGGTATATTATATATATTATTATATATAGTATACTGATAGAGTTAAAAGTGTTAATATTTATAGTATATAGTCTATATACTATATATAGGCTAGATTTAGATACTCTAGGTAACTAGTTACTACTTACCTAGCGGATAGTAATAACTAGTAGCTGGTTATTACTAATAGCTAATTTCCGCTACTAAGTTATACTATATAGTTAGTATAATATAGGGCTCTAATAGCTTTATAGCTATTATACTACTAATATTAATAAACTTTCTTTTTGCCTTTTAACTATACTATGCTATACTTCTATATATAAGAGAAATTAATTAAATAATCTATATTCTTAACTAAATAAGCTTTTGAATCTCCTCTTTTTATTCTAAATAGATAACTTATTTCTTTATATAAATTTTTATATTACTTAAATTAATAAATCTTATTAGAGTATAGTTTGGGAATTCTTTAGTGAAGGTAGGAGTAAGATTATTCTTACTGTTAACTTACTGTATCTTATAAAGTTCTTAATATTTATATAACTACCTTAAGGCTATAATATTACTTATAGGTTTCTTCTACTTTATAATACTAAACTTTATTAAGTATTTATATAATAAGTATAAGTTAGTATAAATAATTATAGAAATAGGAGAACGATTATAATAAGCTATAATGCTTTATAGAAATATAGTAATAGTATATATAAAGTTTAGACTAGTAACTATAATATAGATATTGAGGGTAAGTATATTTCTAGTTATATTTTCACTTTATATTAAAAGGTAATAAATTAGATTACCGGAGATTATAAACTTATTTTTATTAATAGTTATCTTTTAGCCTAACATTATTATATGTTCTAGTTAAAATAATAAATTAATATCATCAGTTAAGAAGCTATTTTTAAAAGTATAGAGATATATTTGAGAGAGATTAAGAGAAAAAAAGGTTAATTCTTAATTTCAGTATTTTATTTACTATTTAATATATTTATTCGGAGTGATAATATTATTACCAGTAGGCTATTATTATTATATTATATATCAGAAATTAAAGAATACCTCAGACTAGTAGATTAAAGTAATATATACTTTATATATATATTATTTAATACAGCCTTTTTCAAATATCTTAGGACTTATAAGTATATTAACAATAGTATACTTATAATCTCAATTCCTTTACTAAAGAAGAAGGTTTTACTCTAGAGGGAAAATATATTATTCTTAAATTCTAGTAATATTAACTTTATAAGAAAGATCTCAAGCTTTACTATAAGGAAAGTCTTTACTAGTTTTTACTCTCTTATTAAGTAATATATATTTTAGAAAAACTAAGGATATCATTAGTTTATAGGTAAATTATATCAAATACTTCATTATTAACTTAAGAGATAAGAAAGTAAGAACTATAGATAGATATTTCTATATATAAGTATTCTTTATAGTATTCTAGGTATATTATATACTAGTAGATATTAGCATTCGTTAAGCTGTAAAGTAATTTAATTATTATTATTATAGCTACTCGAGAATATTAATCTTTAAGGTAAGTAAATAACTTTACTATAATATATCTTATAAGTTTATCTGTAGCTTAAATATATGTTTAAATAATATCTTTTAGTTAGAGGAGGAAGCTTTCTTTTTTTATTTATATAGAGATAACAGCTATAATTAATTTTAAGCTACTTCTTTAAATTATAGAGAATTAAGTAAACATTATAAGCTTTCTATTATTTCTAAAACCTTAGATTATAACCTTTAACTGCTATATACTTAGTTACTATTCTTATTTTTATTTTTATTAATAGCTTAAGATTTCAAAATAATATAATATTTATAGAGAATAAAATTATATTAGATAATTTGAATTATTTTGTTATTAATAATATCTTTTACCTTCTTTCTTATTAAGCTTTTAAAGTAAAAGCTAGAAATAATAATAATCTCTTTTTAGTAGAAAGATCTAGAGAAAGTTAAGTTAACTTTTCTTTAGCTATGAGGAAAACTACAAATTAGTTTTCTTAGTTACCTTTTTATTAAGAGGGATTATTTCAGTTGAAAATAACTTTTCAGAATTTAAGAAATAACCTTATAGTTCTTTAATATTTGATATACTTATTTCTACTGGAGAGTAGCAGTATATTACTTTTGATATAAGGAGGAAGAATATTGTTATCATTTGGTATTTCTAAAATATTTAAAAACTTATGAAATATAAAAAATAAAATTAGAATAGGTAAAGGTTTTTCAGGGAAATGTTCAATTTTGCTAGTATCATTATCATTAAGCTTAAAGTTAAAATGTTCTTATATTTCTATTAGAATATTGAGCTAAGAAGAAGTATTATTACTTTTATAATATAGTTCTTTAGTAGTTAGGTAAAGTTCTTAAGACTTATAAGGAAAGTTAATAATATATACTTCACTATGGATAGTAAGTAGATAGCAGAAATCTTATTATTCTTTATTCGTTTATTATATATATATATAAAGAACTATAGTGGGTAGCTTATAACGTAAGAAATATTAAGTTTATTATTAGTAGCTATAATATTATTAACTATCTATTTTATATATTCAGAATAAATACCTTTAGTGACTTTTGAAATTACCTATATTTGTAAAGTAATCTCTGGAAATAAAGTAAAGTTCTTAATAAATGAGAGGTAAACTTTAAAGATAAGGGGTATAAATATAAGATTATTTAAGCTAATAATATCATTTACTAACTTATAAGTAGTCTGAAGGTAATAGTTTTAGAATAATAATAGATACCTTTAGTGCTAGATTTCATATATTTAATAAAGAAGGGTATAGTAATATTCTATTTTATTTATGTTATTATATATCTTAATAAAGATAATTCTACTAAATAAGTTTATTCTTTTACCTTTGAAGTAAAAGTCTTTAAAGTAGAAGTTTATTTTAATATTAATAAAGATAAAATTGGGTAGATTTAGGTAAATATTAATTTAGTATGCTTTAAAAGCTTTCTATATTAACTTTACTAATATAGTAAGTAGAACGTAAGTGATATCAAAGACTGTAGCTATATTAATAATATAGAGGATAAGGTCATCATTCTTAAGGTAGAAGATATTAATAATAACTTTAAAGTTAAAGTTAATATTATTATAGTGGGTAAATTTGAATTAAGAGGAGGTAATACTATATATTTAATATTAGTAATAGTATTTTTCAAAAATTATGAAAGCTTCTCAGTTAACTAGATATTAGATTCTATAGAGAATTTCTTAAAAGTATATAATAAATGAATATCCAAAGTAACAATAAAGTCTCTGGAGTTCAACTTCTATTAGATATCAGGAAGTAAATATTTTCTTCTTACTTAATAATATTTATAAATATTTCTATTTCTAAATAATAAGAATAACCTTCCTATTTTAATATAACTAATTACAAATATTATTAAAAGTAATACTAAGGTATTTTATATTAGTAGAATATGAAAGGCATAAAGTTTTATAAAACGCTATATAAAATATTATTATACTAAATAATATGAATATGTTAATTATATTTATCATCTTTATAAAGTTACCTTCTTTAAAAGAAATAAATATTAATTCTCGTCTGGAAGTCTTTAAGAGAATAGAGGAAAAAATAGTTGAATTTAAGATATTGAACTGAAAGTAACCAACTAAAACATAGTTAATAGTATCTAAGTTAGATAAAATGCCTTAGAAGATTATATCTAAGTAATACTCTTAAAGAATAAATATAAATACTAAGGTAATAATCTCCATAATTACATTTTTTTTATTAAAATATAAACTACTACTGAATCTTAAGGGATTTTTATAATTCTTTAACTATATAGAGAAATAAACTTTTCTTTAAAGTAGATAATTATAAAGTTATTCAAAACTTACTTAAACAACTTAGAACCTTAGATTAATTCTTAAGCTTACAATTCTCAAAATAATATACCACTATACTATTTTTAATAATAATTGTATAAGTATCTTTAGGATTATTATTTAAGTTTTCTATTCTCTTATATTATATAAGGAAAGAATAACAGATAGATATTAATATATTTTATGTTTCAAAGTCAGATTTATATTAGTTTTAGAAGTCCCTTTTCTTTTTAAAACCATATCTTATTAATTAGTAATTAGGTTTACTAAATCAATCGTATTCTTTTCTAAATTAGCTATATGAGGTAGTTGAGGTTAAGTCATATTCTCCTCTAAGTAATATTTAAAGATACTCTCAATTACTATATTTGTATATTTAATAGAAGCTTTAAGGTAAACTATATATTCAGTCAGTTTAGTATTAATTTACATTATTCAATACAAAATTCCCAGAATTATTAATATCGTTAAATATATACTAAGACTTTATAGAAGGAAAGCTTATGGTAATACTAATAGTAGATTATAATTAGTTATAAACGTTCTGGTATATTACCATAAGGTTAGAAAAACCTAATTAAGACTTTAATATTTCTTAAAATACATTCAAAAGATGGTTTCCAGGCTAAACTCTATATACTATGAAGAAGGAAAAAGTCTCTAAATATATATTAGTTTAGTAAAAGGAATCTCTAGTATTTTCCTTTTTATATAATTTAAGTTACTAATAAAAATACTTCTAAATACTAAGTTTTAATAGTTAGTAAAATTAATTTACTAATATTTATTACTTTTAGAGTATTAGTGGTTATATTAAAGATCTCTAACTATTTAAATTATATACCTCTCGGGGTTCTATTTAGGTAGTTATATCTCACAGTTAGCGTTTACCTTATGAACCCTATAAATAAGCTAAAGCTAAGGAATTATTTAAATAGAGGAAACCTCAGGTAGTAAGTGCGGTTAGTTAATAAAGAAGCTAATAAATAGGAAGGTATATATTATAAAGGGAAAATATAAACTTATCTATTACAGTTACTTTTTAAAGATTACAATCAGTTATTATATAATCTTAGCTACCAGTTAGCTATATTTATTATTAGCTATTAATATTTAACAGCTATTAATAGTTACCAGCTTTTAATAGCTATTAGTAGATACTGCCAGCTGGTTACAGTGACTATATATAGTTTCATAACCAGAAGGTATATTATAATTACTAGTTGCAGTTACCTGTCGCAGGATTCAAACCTACTATACTTACTAAAACGGTAAGAGCCAGCCAGATATTAAACCACTACGTCAAACGGATTTATTATTTTTAAAGTAGTTTTTAATATAGAAAGGTATATTGTAAAATATTATGGAATTAAGAAAATTGCTAAGGTTGTTAAATTAATACTTAAAAGCTTAATCTGTTAATATAATTGAAAGGCTGTTAGCCTATATATAGTTAGATATATTTTATTTTGGATAATAGTTTCCAAACGTATAGATTTTAAATTTAAAAATATTATAGAGGGCGAATTCAGATTCTATCTTAAAGTTATATATTCTTATAAGGTTAGTTGTATCTTTAGCTATAACTATATTAAATAGAAGAGGTTTAACCTTATTATTATTTCTAATTATATGGAGGTTTTTAGTTTTATAAATTTTAAATATCTTATTATCTAAGTTATTCTTCTTATGAAGAGGTTATATCTATTACTAATAATAATAAAAAATTATAAATCTCTCTATTTATTAAGATACGTTTTAGAAGTAGTTTCTTAAGATAGCTGGATAAATATTAAGTTTTATAAAGTCTTAGTAAATTACTTTTTATTATTACTTCTGGAAAGTAGAATATCCCTTTTAGATAAAGATAATATCTTTAAGGAAGTTTAATAAATTATTGATAAATATCTTAAAATTCTATAATATAGTTAATAAGTAAGCTAGACAGACAAGCAAGCTAGACACCTAACCGCAACTAACCTATCTTCTACCTTACAACCTACATAACACCATAATAAAATAATAATATTACAGAATAAAGAAGCTTAATTAACCTTAGCCTTCTAGACTATTAATTAAACCCTAAATCTTTGTATTCAGATTGCAGCTAAAATCTATTAAGTACTATATTTAACCTTAACTACCTAACTAAAAAGTATCCTATTATAATATAATATTACTTCTAACTTACGGAACTTAACTATATTTAAAGAGGAGAAGCTAGTTAAGTATATTCTTAATCTAGATTCCTAATTATTTCCTCTCTATATTAATAGTATAGAAAATATAGCTAATTAAATACTTACTTACTATAATATACTCCCTATAAGGAAATACTAAACTTTAAACTTTATTAAGTAATAACTATAACTCTAGATATACTTTTTTCGTAAGTATAATTATAAGAGAACTTAATATAAAAACCCAGACGTAATAAATATATAGTTTCAGCTTATAGTAAATATAATTACAAAATACAGTATTATAAACTTAGATATTTATAACTTTAATGAGACTAAATTTATAATAAGCTAGATTATATCTAGAATAGTTATAATAAATACCGAAAAGTATTTAAATATAAAAATAATATAGCCTAATAACTAAGAATAGATTATAATTATCTAGACTATTAGTTTATCAGACTATAATATTCTATTATGTATTATTATTTTAGATTAATATTACCTCTCTATTTAATATATAGAAATAGGTTTCCTATATAACTAAATTATTATAATATCTAAAAATAAATAGATAATAAATAAAAGAAATCTAAATTAGCTTCAGTATTTTAATTAGTATATAAAACTGTATATAAGTAGTAGATATTTCCTCTTTATTATTAATAATTATAAACATTACTATATAGCTAACTTTAAGATATATTATAAGGAAAATAATATTATTATATTTTATATATTAACTTACTCCTCTTATTTACTTCAGATTTTAGATATTAGATATTTTAGGCTATTAAAGAAAGTATATAGTTAAGAAATTAAGGATAGAATATACTAGAATAATATCTATATTATAAAGGAAAACTTCTTCTCTATATTCTATAAGATTTTTATATAAACTCTTATAGTTAAAAATATCCAGAGAGGTTTCAGAGAGGCTAAATTTATCCCTCTTAATATAGAAAATATATTATTAAAACTTAATATTAAGTTATATATTCTAATATCTCTAGAGTTGCTCCTAATAATACTCCCTATATAAATTTCTTAGATACTAAATAACCTAATAGAAATATCTTCTTAGTCTGAACTTATTAAGAGGAGAATCTCCTACTATTAAAATAACTTACTAACTTTAATTATTAAAGCTATAAAGTATCTATTAAAGGAAGTATATAGATTTATATATTAGATTACTTTATTAAAATCTAAGGTCTAGATCCTTTAAGAGGAGAATAACCTACTTAGTAGATATTAGAAAGCTAAGAAAATATATCTTAAATAAAAAGGAAGTCTCACTATAGTTAAAATATAAAATCTTTAATTATAGAGAGAAACTACAGTTTAGATTAAGGAGGAAAAATACTAGAGTAGTAATTACCAGCTGAAGATAGAGATAGACTAATAATAATATAGTATCTATAGGAATACTAATTATAATATATAAATATATTAATTTACTGAAGAAATATCTAAAGAAGAAGATCTTAATTAGTTTAAATTTAATTAATTTCGTAGGTATTATATATCAGTTAGAAATATAATATAGTTACAGTTAGGTGTCCAGCTTGCTTGTCTGTCCAGCTTACTTTTTAACCACGTTAATTATATTATTATTTTTTAAGTTTCTTCTTTTATTTAAAGAATAAACTTATCTAGCTTCTTAAACTTTATTAGAATCTGGTAGATTTATTTACCTTTTATATTAATCTTAATACTATAAATAAGGAGAATACTTTATAAATACTACGGTATTTATTTATTTATATTAGCCTATATTTACTTTAGCTACCTTTTAAATTTATTTTTAAAGATACTTAGAGGGTTTCTACTAAAAAGGCATTTATATATATATATATATATTACTATAATTTATATAATCTGGCTATTACTTTAGTTAAAATGTTATTTTATAAAAAGGTTAAAGCCTTTTTATTTACTAAAACCTTATTATTAAGAGGAAATTTCAGTTTTAATAGTATTTTTACTTTTAAAGAAATTATATTACTTATTGAATTAAGGTTTTGAAAAGAGTTTTAAGATATTTTACTAACTGAAATATCTTACTTATTATTTTCCAACTATAGGGAAATTATAGAGAGGTATAAATTAGAAGGAAAGAGAAGAGGAAAATAGAAGATTCTATTTTTACTATTTACTATTTCTATTTATTAGTATTATATAGGTAAAAGTTAATTTTAGAGAGAAAACTATTTATTAGTTAGGTAAAGAAAAGGAGGAAAGAAAATAGAAGAATATAGGGAAAAAAAGACGAATATAAGAGGATTTAGAGAAATCTAGAATACTGTATATTTCATTGATATAAAAGTCTGGTAAGTTTTGAAATAAAGACATTTATTTAATTTACTTATATAAAATATATTTAGAATTTCATTTAAAAATTAAATTTCAGTATAGATAGATATTTAGCTACTAAAACTAAGATATATTAGTATAATTATCAATAGGATATTACCTTATTTTCAGTTGGATAGGAGGTTATTATTAAAAGTATTTAAATAAATTCAAGATTTAGTAACCTTACCTTAAGTTAAACTTAAGAATCTTTATTACTATTTCTACCTAAATAAGCTTTACTAATTTACAGTAAGTAGTAATAGTAAGGTTTACTACTAATTAAAATTAATTTCACTAGGGGAAGGTATATTATATATATTATTATATATAGTATACTAATAGGATTAAAGATATTAATATTTATTTTATATAGCCTATAGGTTATATAAAAACTAAATCTAGATATCCTAGGAAATTAGTTACTAATTACCTAGCAGCTGGTAATAACTAGTAGCTAGTTATTACTAATCGTAATAGTTTTCACCACTAGGCTATACTATATAGTAAGTATACCGTGGGATCCTAATAGCCTTATAGTTATTATGCTACTAATAGTTTCTCTTACTATATATATATATATATATAAGAATTTAAAGTGGGAGAATTATTATATACGACGTATTAAAGCTATTATATATTACTAAAGTAGTATTAATAGTATACTTAGTATACTTATATCAGACTTTCTCTTTAACCTTATATATAGCCTAAATTCTAGTAATAATATCCACAGAGGAAATATAATCTTCTATAAGGTATAAGTATACTCTAAAAATAGCTAGTAGAGAAATAAGGTTATTTAGCCTAGTAGTATTATTAATTACCTTATTTATTACCTAAATAAATACCTTTTATATAATAGTGGAAAGCTTTATATAATAAATCTTATATATATAGTAGAGGAATATATAGTAATATTCTGTTTTGCTAATATTATTATATACTTCAATAGGTATAATATAAACTATTAAGTTATATTTTTTACCTCTAATCTAAAGTTTTTAAGTTATATAATTATATTTATATTAGTAGTAATATAATTAAAAGAGTTTTGGTATATTGTAAGGATATAGTCCCCTATAGTCTGTATAGAGAGTTGGAATAGTTAGAATTATATAACTAATAGGGCCTGAGGTTACTATAGGATAAAAGCTTCTTATAGCTACTACTAGTTAGCCTACTAAGTTAAAATCTTATAATCTATAGAGACTTACTTTTTACTGTTTACCCTTCCCTTACCTAAGCTTTTAGCTACACTCTTATAATTCTTTAACTTCTATCTCTCTAAGGAGGTAAGACTGAGGTTTTAGTAATAGCTTTATTATAATAAATAGTTACTAACTACTTAGCGTCAGTATCTATATTAAGAATACTTATAGCCTCCGAAAATATAGCTCCTGAAATACACTCTCTAAAGATATACCTTCTGAAAATATACTCTTAACTGGCGAGTATATAGTAACTCTTATACTAGCTGTATTAATATAAGCGGCTGAAGTAAGTAACATAAGTAATATAGTTACTAGTACCGCCAGTATAGTAATAGTAACTATTAGAATGCTTATATATCTTCTTAAATAATAATCCTCCTTTATAGAAGTTGTAGTAGAGCGTCTCTCTAGTAGCGTATCTATAGTGAGTCTAATACTATTATCACTTACTCTATCTGTAGCTTCCGAATATTAAGATTACTTAAGATCTTCTAGCTACCTATATAATCTACTTTATAAGGATACTACACTATATAAAATTAAGGATTAGCTAATAGCGATTTAAGATAGCTATATATTATAGCTATAAGCCTCTAAAGTTTAGAAGATCTAGTAAATTATAATAAAGGTATTCTATATTTTTTAGACTTTATAGCGTAACTACTACTATATACTTTCACTAGACCTTTGGTAGGCTAACTTTATAGTGTTTGCTTACTGTTTATTAATTAACCCTATTCTATAAGAGTTACGCCTCTATAGTATACTTTATACTTTTTAGTATAAAGACTAATTCTTACTGAAGCTTTATGCTGAATAGTTAGTAATTTACTATACTCTAAATATCTCTATTAAGATATTAAGGCTTTATATATTTACCTTCTTTCATTACCTTAAGGCTAGAATATAGAGATATTTATGGTGTTAAAAGTTTAATAACTAGCTACTTAAAGTTATAACTTTAGCTACTAAATACTTTTCGGAGACTTTACGTAACTTCTATAGGGAGGCTTTTAGTAATACTAACGAAAAGGCTATTATTGAAAAGGCTAATACTAAGAGGGCTACTAACTATAATACTACTAGCTTAGCGTATATATACTGCAAGATATTTAATAAGTTAACTTTAGCTAAAAGGCCTCACCTTAAAAGCTAATCTATATTTATATATGAAATATATAGTAACTTAAGCTATATTATAGCTATTTGCTACTATAATCAAACCTATATAAAATGCAGTTAAAAAGAGTATCCAGTAAGATTTTACTATATAAAAGATATCACTGAGAGTATACTGAGGGTATTCTGAGGGGTTTTTTACTAGAAGTTATTACTATAGTGTAATGAGAAGATATTAGTATATATATTATATAAGAGACTTTAAGAGTTTATATAGTTACTTTCTTCTTACTGAGGATATAGAGGTATTTATAATATCTAAAGTTTAATAAATATTAGTATATATACTACACTGAGGGCGTTACTGAGGGTATACTGAGGGTATCCTGAGGGGGCTTTTACTAGAGGTTAATACTATAGTATAATAATATTATTAGTATATATACTAGCTGTGAAGGGCTGGACCTGGGTTTATTCAACCGGAAGGTGGCGCAAAATACTGTTTATTTAGAACTAAGAAGTAAAAGAGAAGCCTTCACGAGTGTATGGAAAAGTCTGTATATATAGTACTATATGGAGCCCACTGGGGCCTCACCCGGGCGAGGGGGTTAGCTTCAGATGCCTGGGCACAGCTCTGGCCGGACATCCGAGCATAGCCTGTAACACTAGCGTCCTACTATTAGTAAGGTTTCTTAAAGCCTTTAGTATAATAGAAAGAGGTTAGATACTTTAGGTTACCTAAAGAGTTATATTATTAGTATATATACTAATATCCTGCTACTAGAGAGGCTTTATAAAGCTTTTAGTATAATAGGAAGAGGTTAGATACCTTAGTAGTATCTAAAGAATTAATATCCTAATTAGCCTAATCTGCTATTAGGAGCCTTATAGTCTAATCCGCTATAGGATAACTTATTTTAACTGTTTTAACTGTTTTAACTGTTACTCTAACTGTTTTTAACTGTTATTTTAATTGTTATTTCGTCTGTTATTGTATCCTTATTAAAGGCTTCAAGCTACTGCCGAACGGTCAGTAAAGTTATATATCAAAAGTAGCTATATAGTGTTTACAGGCCTTAGGGGCTAAGGCTTCTGAAGGGGGGGATAATTATAAGAATATAGTTTCCTATAGCTTATATAGAGAGCTGAGATAGCTAGAATTATATAACTAATAGGGCCTGAGGCTACTATAGGATAAAAGCTTCTTATAGCTACTACTAGTTAGCCTACTAAGTTAAAATCTTACAACCTATAGAGACTTACTTTTTACTATTTACCCTTTTCTTATCTAGGTTTTTAGCTACACTCTTACATATATATTAATTGAAAATATCTCAAGAGCTCTCTATATTATCTTTACTGTTATATTAGGTGGGAATTAGATAGTATTAAATATTATAAGAATATTAATAATATAAAGTATATTATAGTTATAGAAATAAATAATATTAAGAATAACATTAAAGTTAAAGTTAATATTACTTTAAATAGTAAATTAAAAGTAAAAGGAAGTAGTATTATATATTTAGTAGTGGTTATAGTATTTCTTGAAAGTCTTAAGAGTATACTATTTAACTAAATATTCTACCTTATTAGAAATATTATGGAGTTATACTATAGCTGGATATTGAAAATAATAGTAAACTTTCTATATCTTTATACCTATAAGATATAGAGATATAATTATTCTCTCCCTATTAAAAGTATCTATAGATACCTCTATGTTCAATTAATAGATATAATCGTTTTATTTTATTGAAGCCTATTGAAAGTATTATTATATATAATACTAGAATAATTTATATTGATAGGATAAAGGAGGAAAGATATACTATAAGAGATTATATAAAATATAATAATACTAAGTGGTGTAAATATATTAATTATTATAAATAAAAGAATAGAGGTAGCTTCTCTAAAGTATATTATAATTAGTATACCTTATAGAAATATAAGAATAGTAGAGAAAATAACAAACTACTTTAATATAGCAAACTGAAAGTACCTAGTAGCTAAGAAGATAGTAATATTCAAATTAGGTAAAATACTTTAAAATACTATATTGAAGTAGTAGCCTTTAAGTATAGAGATATATATAGAAATAGTAATATGATCTGTAAGCTTACTACTAGTAGTAATACTTTTAGTAAGAATATAGATTATTATCTTATTTTAGAGAGTTCTAGTAATTTTACCTCTATTTAGAATAATAAGTCTCCTACTGTAAAGTAATATAAGAAATAACCCTAGAGTAATTTTAGTAAAGTTATTCTTCTTAAGGTTAATTTATATTTAATACCATTTGGTTACTTTTACTTTATAGCTATAGTAGTATCTAAGCCTTTCACCCTATATATAGCTTTAACTGTAAACGATACTCCGGAATAGTATTTATACTAATGCCGGCTTATAACTAGTTTAAATAGTAATGAAACTACCTATTATTATAGATAATTATACCTCCGGCTATAATATTTAACCTTATAGTGGAGGAAGACCTTATAGTAATAATTAGTAAGAGCCTTAGTAAGGCTAAAGCTTAATATATATAGCTGAAAGTAACCACTAAGGTTGTAGGATTAAGAATCTTTATAAACCTCTTAAAGATAGAATAAAATAAAAAGCCTGTAAAAGCTAAGTATTCTATAATTTATTACTTTTCTATATTTATCTTTTGTATTTTATAATAGAAATAGAATTCCCCTTAAATCTATATAGCTACTAGTAACTAGGGAAATATAATAGTATATTCTAAATATTCTATACTAATTCCTATAACTAGAGGTTTTAATATCTCTTAAAGAGCCTAAGTAATATTATAAATATTAATATTAATAGATAGACTCTAGATATTAAGAAGAAAGTTATCTAGCTATTTTATAATCTACTATATTAAGCTAATAGTTTTAGAGACCAGTTATAAATTAGATAGTATTCTAATATTATTATATTATATTAGTTACTAGATATCTTAGAATATTATAATATTATAATTACTTAAGTTTTAGATATTTTATAGCTATATTAAAACTATCTATATTTATGTTAGTATTATTTATATATTAGCTGCATTTAATATATTAAGATTATTTGCTAATAAAAGTAAATTAAGTTCCACTATATTTATATGAAGATTATAAGTTAACTTATATTAATAGCGGGGAATTCTTATATTAATAGTGGAACACTTTTATATTAGGAATATAAAGTTTCATCTTAGAGGTAAGTAGGATATAGTAAGAATATTAAGGTTACAAATATTAAGGTTGTAATAAGTATTTAAATAAAGTAGCTATAGTTAGCAGTTTTAAATCTCTTAGGATATTTAAATTATATATAGTGTGAGGATATAAGAATATAAGGTTAATACGGAAGATATTATCAGTTATTTATTATCTGCAAAAAGGTTAATATAGAGTGGATATGCCAGCTATAGCTGTAAGAGGCTTAGCCTCAAATTAACTTAAGGCTAATTATAGCAGTTAGTGGGGGTGGAAGGGCTAAAGTTATACTTCAGGGGGTAATATATCCACTAATAGTCGCAATAGAAAGCAGAGTATTAAGAATAAATACAAAATACAATACAAATACAAAATACAAATACAATATACAAATACAAATACAAATACAAATACATTATATATATTTGTAATATATTTGTATTTTTCAAAACTACATGTATTTGTAATAAAAATATAAATATATATATTTGTATTTATATGTTTTGTAATTAAATATAGATTACATTTACATTATAAATTATTTAATATAATACGTTTTTATCAAGTATAAATATTATATAGATAGTTTAAATTATTTAATTAAACTTTAAAACTACAGTTTTAATAGTAGTAGAATACTATAAATTACTAGAATATTCTATCATATAGTTTATACAGTAAATATATCCTTATATAAGTATATCTATTAGTATAATACTAAAACGTATATTCACTATACTACTCAATATATAAGATAAGGTATAGTATAAATATAATATATAGATTTTAATAAAGTAATATATTACTAGTCTAGTAGATAAAGATTTAAAATCTCTATATAAAATATTACTACTAATCTTTATTATTATTTAACTTTAAGACTATTTTTAATATTATAGAAATTAGCTATAAGTAAAAAGTATTAAGTTTTAGAATACTAGATTTTAGCTATATAAGAAACTAATTTAAACTTTATATAATATATTAAATTTATGATTTGTATTTAAATACAAAAAATACAAATACATTACATATATTTGTATTTGTAATGTATTTGTTTTTCGAAAAATACAAATACAAATACATATACTTGTATTTTTTTTAATTGTGGAGAAAATACAAATACATGTATTTGTATTTGCTGTGTTTGTATTTTTGAAATACTCTAGTAGAAAGCAAGCTATCAACCCCTCCCATATTTAATACTATATAATAATATTATTATTAGTTTTAATTTCTAGTAAAACCTTAGGGTTATTATTATTAAGGCTATTAATACTTTTATAGCTTATAAGGAAGATTTAGTATACTACTATAAACTATACCTTAAAGTAAGTAGTTAATTTATACTAATTATACAAGGTACACCTCTTTTTAAAAGTATATCTTATAAACTAATAACTAAATTTACTATATTTATAGTATTTCTAGATAGCGTAGCTACGTATGGATATTAGAGGTACGTAATAGCTACTTAAAGCGTAAGGTTATATATATATAGAGATATCACTATAATCTTAAGTATTACCTTAAGATAAATTATATATATAGTTGATTTAGAATCAGTCTCCAGCTACCTTTTAGTTATTATCTCTATTATCTTAAATATATAATATATTTTAAATAACTGTAATATTACTTATAGTGAACTATGATTAGTTATAAAGTTTCTTTGGGGTTATTCTTAGGTTAAAGAAAACTAACTAGTACTTTAATATATTATACTATATACTTATAAGCCGGAGGTAGAGAATATTATCTATTTAGATATTAGTTATAAAGACCTTTTAGACATATATAAACTTTAAGATAAGAAGCTTAAGGGCCTTCTTTTCACTCATATTAGGAGTTTTAGCTATAATACTCTAATAGGTGGTATTCTACTAGTTAGACATGTAAAGCTATTTACTTTTCTTTATCATAAAGTAATTTCTATCTTTTTACATTATATATTTAAACTGGAGGTTGATATATAAGTCAGTTAAGTAATTAAAGTAAAACTCAAAAGCGTTATTTTTAAGTATAACTTAAACCAACCTTACTTATATATACTTTGGAATACTAAACTAAAAGTTATAATTATGAACGATATAGATATTTAACTTAAGAATATTATAAGAACCTTTACTATATCTTATACGTTTATTATATAAGTTTTCTAGATCTATAGTATATTTAGTAAATATATTATTAAAAGAGACAGTAAAGGTAACTTATAAGAAATATTTATATTACTTAGCTTGCTATTAATTATAATCTTAGTAATTATTATACTATTAGAAAGATTCTAATATAGAGAAATAGAAAGCTGGTGAAACTAAAGGTTAGAATAGAGATCTCTTACTTTAGATTATAGATACATAAATTAGCTAATTTAGTAGTAGGTAGTTTCCTTTAACTATTTTTAATAAGAATATTATTGATATTAAGCTTTTAAACTTAAGTTAGACTTTGTAGAAAATTAATAGAATATACTACTTAGCTATTATAAGGTTTTCCCACTACTTTAGAACCTTTTAGAGATTCTCTTTTAATATGGAAAAATAGCAGTAAAAGTCCTTAATCTTCTGGAAGGTCTATAGAGTGGGTTTATTTTACTAAGTAACCTAAGGTATAACTATATAAATATTATTAAACGTTTTTAATTTTAATAATGTAGGTAATAAGGTAGCTCCTAAAGTAATATATTATATTGCTATTACTAAGTTACTAAGTTATTTTAGATTATTTCTTTATATTACCCTGAAATACTTAGAAAACGCTTTTAGCTATAAAGTCCCAGTTAGATACAGAAGGCTAGTTAGTATTCTAAGTATATATTAATTTTGCTAGTATTATATACTATAATAGAGCTATAGTTAATCTTTTAGATCTATCTGAAATACTTTAGATCTAAATAGTAAGAAATCTTTATTAATATAGAGATATGAAAAAGTAAGGTTACTACTAATATAGAGGTACTTTAGGTAGATACTTTACCTGAGGAAGTTAATTTAGATATTATTATAAAGGCTGGAGGAATATAGAGTAAGATTGAATTATTAATTTCGCTAGGTCTATATAGTAAGGGGTAAAGAAAAAGTTTTTAAGAAGTAATATAAATCTCTTAAGAAATTAAGGCTAAAGATACTGTAAATCTTTAGTACTAAAAGATTTAATATTACTAAACAAGGATTATTAATTCGCTAAATATACTCTAGTTAGTAATCATAAGCGCGTAAGTCTAAACTTCTTATTACAGTTACAGAAAGTATCTTAACTTACTTGAAGTAAGATATAAATTTAAACTTCTTAATAGTAGTCTCCTTAAGGAGTTAATATATATTTTGGAGGCTTCTAGTGAAATTCTAAAATAGGGAGGGTTTGAGATATCTAGATAATAATTCTTATAATTCTTTACTGTATATAAACTTTAGGTACAGAATTCTATAATTATTTCTTTTCGTATAATAAACTTTACTAATCTGCAGTATGATAGTATAATAGTTAAATTAACTACTAATTAGTATTAGTTTAATTATTAGGATTATTATATACTATATATTATTTTATTCTATAGATACAAACTAGTATTCTGGTTTTCAGTTATTATCATTACTATATTATATATCGTATAGTGCTATATAAAGCTTGAGATCTATAGCGTGGCAATTACTTGCTAATTACTATACTATTCGGCTATAGCTGCTACCGGGTGCCGGGCACCTATAGCAAATAGGCTATAGAGAATATACTAATATATATATAGTAGCGAATATAGTTACTGCATATCCTACAGTATAGCGAAACCAGCAAATATATAGCTTTATTATTTTTATATTAGTAGAGATAAATATTAAACCTTATCTAAGATTATTTATCTACTATAGTAGATATTGATGAAGGTTTTTAATATTTTCTACTATTAGATTTTAATATTATATTATAATAGAAAGATTAAAGTATACCTTCGGCAAGTATATTGAAGCTATATGTACCTCTTATATATATATCTTAATATATGTTAGCTTTATAGCTTTCAATATATAGTCAATAAGTTTAATCTTCTTACCTCATTGGTTTGAGTAATCATTATCTTACTATTATTCTTTAGGGTAATTATCGTTTGATTAAATAGAGGGAACTGATATTATAGAAATATTAACTTTAGCTAAGCTGTAAATTCTACTTGCTGAAATTCTACCTCTTTCTTATTATTAAACTTAGGTTATTAGACTCTAAGGATATTATTAATCTATATACTTATAATACTAAAATGTAGATAATTCGGTCTAAGGATTATAAGGTATAGAGTATATAATAAGATTTCTATTTATAGCTATTCTTTATAGTAGCGAAAACGTATTATATACTACTAGATATCTAACTCTATATAGCTATATAATAGGGAGTTTATAATAATAATAATACTTCCTGGATATAAGCTATAAAAGCTTATAGAAAGTCTTATTAGTATAAGGTAATTTAGTTTTACCTTAACTTATATATATATATATATATATATATAGGTAATATGCAAAAGGTAAACTTTCATAAAAGTAATTACCTTAAGTATTACTAATACTATCAGTATAAAATAGTAGCTAATCTGTTAGATTATTAGTAATTATATAAGAATATTAGTTTTCGCCTGATTATCATAATCCTTGATAATTAGTTATAATCTCTTATATAGTATATTATCAATATTATTAATCTTATTAATAAGATTGAGGATAATAATCCTTATATGGCTATGTCTTTAAATATTAAAGTATTTAAATTGAAGTATATTTTATACTGATAGGGTTTCCTACTTTATACTATATAATTCTTTAAATAACTTTCCTGGTATTAAAATAAAGTTATATTAGGAAAGCTATATAGTTTTAGTAATTATCTTTATTTATATTACTATTAGGTAGAAATCATAATAAATATTATATAGTAGATTAACCTCTATAAAGAAGATCATATTCTTATATCATTAGCCTTATTATCTTATTTTCTTTTCAATTAACATTATTAATATTATTTCCTCTTTCTTTATCCTTCTGGTATATTATTAGGTAAACTCTATATATCCAGCTTTTTAACTTATAGTAAGTTATATAGCTTAATTATTATTAATTAGAAAATACTAAGTTTACTTTTTATCTTTAAAATATATATCTTACTATTAGTTAAGATAAACTTGGATAATTCTATTTATTCTCAAAATTCATAATTATCAGTTTAATCGTCAGGGTAATTATATGTTATATATAATCTTATCGTATAGATGCAAACTGGTATTCTAGTATTGACTATTATTATTACTATATTATGTGGCGTATAGCATTATATAAGGCTCTAGATCTATAGTATAGTAATTACTTACTAATTACTATACTACTTAGCTATAGCTAGCGCTAGATACTAGGTATCTGTAGCTAGTAGGCTCTGGAGGATATACTGCTATATATATAATACTATATATAGTTACTATATACTCTACAGTATAGTGTAACTAATATTAGTAATCTTTCTTTTTATTATATATCCTAATACTTATCTATTTATATAAATTATAATACCTTTTATAATCTATACCCTCTTACCTAAATAATATCTGAATATCTATTTATCTAGTCTATTTAAGTTATTTATTCCTCTATTTAAGTAATTATATAATTC
Source organism: Colletotrichum lindemuthianum (assembly GCA_001693025.2). Classification (NCBI taxonomy): domain Eukaryota; kingdom Fungi; phylum Ascomycota; class Sordariomycetes; order Glomerellales; family Glomerellaceae; genus Colletotrichum; species Colletotrichum lindemuthianum. The sequence continues at coordinate 105,709 of MASP02000706.1, read as the reverse complement.
AAATTAATAAATCTCTTAAGGATATAATTTAGAATATTCTTTATGAAGATATTAGTAATTTTATTATCTCTCTTAATTTACTGTATTTTATAAAGCTTATAGTATTTATATAACTACCTTAATATTATAATACCAATTATCAGATATTTCTCTTGAATAATACTAAGTTTTATAAAGTATTTATAAAGTAAGTATAAGTTAGTATATATAATAGTTAGAATTTAAGATTTAGGGATCTTCTTAAATAATATAGCTATAATATAAGTCAAGTTTATACTAGCTACTATAATATCAATCTCTAAGGTAAGTATACTTTTAGTAACTTTCTTATTTTTAGTAAATAAATAGTATATAAAGTTACTATAAGAATTAAACTAACTATTACCAGTTATAATCTCTTAGCCTATAATTATTATAAATTTCAGTTAAAATGAAAAGTTAATATTATTAGCAAAAAAGCTATTTATAAAAGCGTAAAAATATATCTTAGAGAGGTTAAATAGTATAAAATTAGTATTTTAGTTAAGATACCTTTTTTGCTACTTAAGCTATTTGTTAAGTATAGTGATATTATTACTTAAGAGCTATTACTTTTATATTATATATAAGAGGTTAAATAGAACCTCTAATTAGTATATAGAGGTAAAATATATACTATATATACGTTATTTAATATATACTTTCTTAAGTACCTTAGGTATAGTATATATATTAATAAAGGCTAGCTTTTACCCTTAATACTTTTAGTATAAGTGGAGACACGTACTATAAAGTAACAGAATACCTTTATTAAATATAAGAAATATAATATCTAAAAATATAATTTTAGGCTTCACTTTAAATAAGGTTTTCTTAAGTTTCTTATCCTTTTAGTAAGAGAATACTCTATTAGAGAGACTAAGGATATTATTAGTTTATATACTAATAAGGCTGAAAATATTATCTTAAGTATATAAGATAAGAAGATATAGGTTATATATTAAAGTTTCTATTTATAATTACTTCTTATGGTATATAAAGTAAGTTACCTATTAGTAGGTTCTAGCCTTAGTGAGGCTATAAAATAACTTAATAATAGTTATTATAGAGCTTAGATAATACTATCTTTTAAGGTATAAGGATAGTTTAGCTATAATATACCTTATAGGCTCTATTTTAGCTTAAATATAGGTTGAAGTAATATTATAAAGCTATATTATTATATTATTATACTTAAGGAAAGTTAGAGTTGTAACTAAAATTAACTGCTGGCTACTTCGCTGAATTATTAGTAATTATATTAAGATCTCAAATTTGCTATAGTTTCCGAAGCTTTAAATTTTAAGTTTTAACTTCTTATATATATTATTAGTATCTTTATTTTTAATCTTATTAATAATATAAAACTTAAAATACGCTTATAGCGTTTATAGAAGATAAAGTTATATTTAACGATATTTATAATATGATTATTAACAATACTCCTAACCTCCTTTTTAATTAACTTTTTAAATAGTAAGCTAGATATTATAATTATATTTTCTGTGTTAAACGTAAGTAAGAATACTAAATCTAACTACTTTTTAGCTATAAGATATACTATAAGATAAGGTTCTTAGCTAAGCTCTAGAGGTAGTAAACTAACTGTATATTTACAGATTATATAACTTAAAGATATTAGCTTAGTCTAAGGTATTTAAGGTTAAGGTAGTAGATTACTAACCCCTTAGGGAGGGAGGATATTATTATCTCTTAAGATAGAGGTAATATAAGGTATTAGCTATATATTTAGAATCTTAGGAATAGCTATAAACAAAATTAAAATAGTTATATAAAGTTATAAGCTTCTATTTACTATTAGATTACTTAGAGATTCTTAATTTAGCTAAGGATTAGTATATAAAACTATAAATACTAACTTTTATAAAGTTATAGCTTTAGCTATATTATCATTAATTTCTTATTTATTCCTTTTAAAATACTATTTTATAGCTATTAATTAAAACTCTTAAACGCTAAAAGATAGCTTAAGAATGTAAGTTTTACTGTAAGTAGTAATAAGAGGATATAGCTTTTACTAGCTCTTTTTCTTTAACTATATATATATAAGAGTCTAGAGTGGAAAGATTATTATATAAGAAATATTAAGGCTATTATATATTACTAAAGTAATATTAATAGTATATTTAGTATATTTACGGTAAACCTACTCTATTACTTTATATATAGCTTAGGTTTAGGTAATAATATCCGGAGAGGAAGCTAAATTTTCTATAAGGTGTAGATATACTCTAAATATAAGTAATATAAGTATAAAGCTATTCAGCCTGGCAGTATTACTAATTACCTTATATACTACCTAAAGAAATATCTCTTAAGTAGTAGAGGGAAGCTTTATATAGTATATTTTATATATATAGTGGAGAAGTATATAGGAACACTTTATTTTACCGATACTATTATACACTTTAATAGGTATAATATAAACTATTAATTCTATAGTTTTTACCTTTAATCTAAAGTTTTATTTCGCTAGTTATTTCCTAACTATAGGGAAATTATAAAAAGATATAAATTAAACGAGGAAAGAAGGGGGAAAATAGAAAACCCTATTTTTACTATTTACTAATTCCGTTTATTAGTATTATATAGATAAAATTTAATTTCAGGGGGGAAACTATCTGCCAGTTAAATAAGGAAAGAGAGGAAAGAGGGTAGAGGAATATAGGAAAGAAAAAGAAGAATATAAGGTAATTGAGAGAAATTTAGAAAACTATAAATTTCTTTATTATAGAAGTCTGGTAAGTTTTATAATACAGATATTTAATAAATATATTTATATAAGGTATACTTAAAATTTCTTCCATAAGTTAATCTTAAGTATAGATAGGTATCTAGCTACTAGAATTAAGATATATTAGTATAATTATTAAAGAGAGATTACTTTATCCTAAATTAAATAAGAGGTTATTATTAAAAATATCTAAATAAATTAAGTGATTAGTAATCTTACTTTAAGTTAAACCTAATAATTATCTATTACTATTTCAATCTAAATAAATATTACTAATTTATAGTAAATAGTAATAGTAAGATTAACTACTAATTAGTATTAGTTTCACTAGAGGAAGGTATATTATATATATTATTATATATATTATACTAATAAAATTAAAGATATTAATATTTATAGTATATAGCCTATAGGCTATATATAAGCTAGGTCTAGATACTCTAGGTAATTAGTTACTAATTACCTAGCGGATAGTAATAACCAGAGTATTCCAAAAATACAAATACAACAAATACAAATACATGTATTTGTATTTGCTCCACAATTACAATAAATACAAATACATGTATTTGTATTTCTATTGATTGAAAACTAATAAATTACAAATACAATATATATATTTGTATTTATATTTATTGTAATTAAATACACTAATTTAAGGTTATAGATATTAGTTATATTACTAATAATACTAATTAAGTAAAATCTAATTATTCTAGAACTGATATATTTAACTTAATAATATATATATATTAAACGAGTAATTAAACTTTAAAGTATTTTATTTCACATTAAAGATTATAAATCTAACTTTTAAACTAATACTATTAAATACTAAAACTATTTAAAATAAATCTATCAGCTAAAAATATATAAAGGAATCTCTAGTAAATATACTAATTACTACCTATATTTATTGTAAAATTACTTCCCTCTATATTAGTATTACTACTATTATCTTTTTTCATAGTAAAGTCTAGTTTATCTTCAGAAATTTCCCCATAATTAAATAAATCTATATATAACTTAGAAATAAGTAATTCAGAATTATTATTCAGCTTATTATTATAATTAAACTAGCTTTTTAATAGTATTAATTACTTTCGACCAGAGTATTTCAAAAATACAAATATAATAAATACAAATATATATATTTGTACTTTCTCCACTATTACAAAAGATATAAATATATGTATTTGTATTTATATTTTCTAAAAAGATGTTATTTTATAAATATATTATATATTTTTATATTTGTATTTTTTCTATTTAAATACAGATTATAAATTTTATATACTATGTAAAACTTAAACTTCAGTTTTATATAACTAAATTCTAGTATCTTAAAAATAAATAGCTTATACTTATAGCTAATTTCTATAATATAATATATATTCTTGAAGTTAGATAATAATAAGAAGAAATAGGTCTATTTTATATAGAGGTTTTAGATCTATATCTACTATAGTAGTAATAGATTACTTTCTTTAAATATAGATGTTTTATTACTATTAACTTCTTTCTAATATATTAAGTAGAATACTTAAAGATATATCTAATAGTATATATATAGATATTTATAGTAGAATAAAAGTAGTATAATAAATATCGCTCAAAATATTCTAGTAATTTATAGTATTTTACTACTATTCAAAGTATAATATTAAAGCTTAATTGAATAATTCAAACTATTTACATAATATTTATACTTAATAAAAACGTATTATATTAATTAATTTTAAAATAAAAATATAATTTCTATTTAATTACAAAAAATATAAATATAAATATATGTATTTGTATTTATATTACAAATATATGTATTTTTGGAAAATACAAATACATTACAAATACATGTAATGTATTTGTATTTCTATTTGTATTTGTATTTTGTATTTGTGTTTTGTATTTGTATTGTATTTTGTATTTATTCTTAATACTCTGGTAATAACTAGTAGATAGTTATTACTAGTAGCTAGTTTCTGCTACTAAGCTACACTATATAGTTAGCATGCCGTAGAGCTCTCATAGCCCCATAGCTATTATACTACTAATAATAAATATTAGGTTACTTCTTCTACTTAATAAGGTATTATGTTTTAGGTTTTCCTCTCTCTAATTATGTTATTCTTTTTTCTAAAGTTCTCTCTATTTTATAATATTAAAATAAATTTTAGAATTTCTTTTTAAAAATGTAATTGAATCTTATAGATTTAGTATAGATTATAGTATATTAATATAGATTCTTCATAAAACGAACTATAGAATTTAGGTAAGTAATTAAGATAACTGGGTAGATATTTTTAGTTGGTGGTAAATTTAAGTAACAAGTAAGTTTTTTAACTTTTTCCAGTATCTTAATTAGATTAGGTTCTGGAGGAGAAGTCTTTACTAATTAGTTCCTGGACGTTAGTAGCCTTTTTTAAGTTAAAAATATATATAATCACCTGGGGTAAACTTTACTAATTTATACTTACGGTTAAATACGTTTTTTATACGTATTAATATTTATATAATTAAAAACGATACTTTATTCCAAGTGATATAATATAAAATAGTTCAGTTTCTATTAGGAAGTAGGTTAAGAGGTTAGTTCAGTTTATATTTAAAAGGAATTCTATTTAAAGCTTTAGATATCATATTTACCAGATTATTATTTAGTAAGAATTGTATTAATATTAGGAGATTAGTTTATAGTTTCTCTAGGTTTTTAAATATAAATATATAAATTATTATTTCTATAGTTTAGTTTTCTTATCTTAAAAGTCCGTCAGTTTGCGGGTGGCATACTATTAAGAAGTAAACTTTGGTATTTAGGTTTTTCTATATTAAATTTCAGAAGTCTAATAAGAATTTTAGATTTTAATTTAAACTAGGTTTCTTGGGAATTTCCTAGTTTCCTATATGAAGAGACTGAAGTAGGACTTTTACTTAGTTAGTAGAGGTATATATTATATATTTCGGAATTAATAATAAAGCTTTAGAAAGCTTATTCATTATAGTTATTAATAAATTATATAATAGAAATTTAGTACGTTTCTAGGAAGAAAGATTTAATGATGCTTCCGGCGACTTTATAACAAAGGTTATAGTAATAGTATAAAATAATATCAGTTGGTATAGAATTAGTTGAAGTTCTCTTAATATTTTATTTTTAATTTCAGTAATAGACTATATATTAGGTAACTCTCAATAAATTCTACTATCTTTCTTATAAGTTGCAAATTTATTTAGATCAAAAATATATTATATTAGGTTTTCTATTTTTTTTAATTGTGATTAATCCTATAACAAACTTTAATAAATTATCGAGCTATAAAATTAGAAGTATAAAGCTTTTATTATTCTGAATATTTAATAAAGTATAGTAGTTTATTGGAGATCTTAAAGGGTCATTTATTTGGATTTGTAAGTTATTAAAGTTATTAGTAAACTTTGTTAAGCTTTAGGGTAGTTAAATATTATTTCCTTAGCTTTTTGCTGGTAGTTGAATTTAGTCTAGTCTCTATTACAATATAGACTGTCTGGGTATTCTATATTTCATTTAGTTCTCTATTTTCTTCAATAGGCTTTTAGCTTATTTATATTCTGGATAGTATATTTAGAATAATATTAGTATTTCCAGAAAAAGAGTAATTTTTAGTTAAAATTGAGAAAGATAATTAATAGCTTATATTATATCTATTAAGATATATAATAGTATCAGTAAAGTAGAGTATTGCTGTATCTTTCCACACTGTATATATAAAGCTTATTATATAAAGCTTCCTACTAACACTTCAGAGGTATTATTCTAGGTAGTATATAAAGTAATTAATAGTACTATTAAGCTAAATAATTGTAAATCTATACTACTTATCTTTAAAATATACCTATATTTTCAAAAGATTCTACTTTCTCTTATTGCATATTACCTAAGCCTAAGCTATACATAAGAGTATAGAGGAAGTTCAATATAAATATACAAAATATACTATTAACACTATTTTAGTAATATATAATAGCCCAAATACCTCTTATATAATAACTGTTCTATCTTAAACTCTTATATATATATATATATATATATATAGTAAGAGAAAAAAGGTTAGTAAAGGCTATTTCTTCTTATTACTAATTATAGTAAAACTTATATTCTTAAGCTACCTTATAGCATTTAAGAGTTTGAATTAATAGCTATGATATAGTATTTTGAAGGTAAATAAGAGATCCTTGATAGTAATAATATAGCCTTAAGCTTATACATACCGCTACTTATAGCTTTATATATAATTCCTTAGAGTAACTAAAGATCTATAGGTATTCTATTAGTAAATAGAGATCTATAATTCTATATTGCTACTGTAATTCTATCTATAACTATCTCCAAGCTTCTAGATATATAGCTAATACCTTATACCACCTTTATCTTAATAGATAATAATTTCTCCCTTCTTAAGTAATTAGTAATCTTCTAAAGGAACTATAAATACTTACTAAAATATCTCTACTTATAAATCTTATAACTTACAAATATATAGCTAACCTACTACTTCCAGACTTTAGTTAAAAGCTTTATTTTCTAATATACCTTATAGCTAAAGAATAGTTAGACTAACTATTCTTATTTATCCTCTATATAAAAAGTATAATTATAATACCTAACTTACTATTTAAGACGTTAATTAAAAAAAGATTAAAAGTATTATTCATAATAATATTATAGAGATTATTTTATATAACCCTATTCCCTATAAAGGCTATAAGTATTTAAAGTTTCATATTATTAATAAGATTAAAGATAAAGATATCAATGAAGTATATAGGAAGTTAAAACTTATAATTTTAGAATTTAGAGACTATAGTAGATTTAAGATTCTTATATAATTACTAGGGATTTAATTGAGTAGCTAATAGTTAGTTTTAATTATAGCCTTAACTTCTCTTTCTTCTATAAAATAAAAAACAGTAGCTTTATCTACTTGTGAAGCCGAGTATATAGCTTTATCAGACGCTTCTAAAGAAGCTTTGTATTTATATACTAACTATAATTATATCAGTATAAAATTAGAAGTTTCAAAAATAAATAAAATAAAGACCTTTATAGACAGTTTATCCGCTTAAAAACTGGCTGAAAGTCCTAAATTTCATCAAAAGGCAGAACATATTAATATCAGATTTCACTTAATAAGACATCTAATTAGAGATAAAAAGATATTTCTTTTTCATATAAATACAAAAGATAATATAGCTTATATTTTAACTAAGCTTTTAGGCTCTGTGAAATTTAAGTAGAACTTATCTAAATTTCAAGAAGAAGTATTTTATGAAGAATTATAAGCTTTTCCTTTTTTAGCTTTATAGCTTTCGGTTTTCTAACTTTAATATTTCTTCTTCTTACTTTTTATAAGCTTTGGAGCTTTTGTTCTATATATAAGCAAGCTATATATAACTATATATATCTTATGGGGGCATATTAGATTTATTTATATATAATATTAAGCCCTCTCACGAATAGAAAGAAGTAAGAATGATATTTATAATTAAATACATTATATAAAGAATTTTCTATAGATATATACTGCTTTTGCTATTTTACCTTCGGTGATTATAAAGATATAATAGCAGTTACATAAAGGGTTTGATTTTTTACAGGGTACCAGCAGTACTTAATCTTAGGCCACTAAGCTAAGTGCTAGTATAGGTATAGTATTTAGTTTACTGTAATATGCTGTTATTTAGTGTAGCTATAGTGTTCTATACACTGTAACTATAGTAGCGTAAGTATTAAAATACTAGTGTAGCTATAGGGCTTTACATACTGTAATATGCTAGATATTAGTGTAGCTATAGTATCTTATATACTATAGCTATAGTGCCCCTAGCGTCTCAGCCGCAGTAGCTTATACACTATAATAACCAAACTAACCCTTCTATAAAAAACCTTTTTTATCTCTATGAATAAAAGATAGAAATTATTATTGAAACTACTATTCAAATTACGCTTTCTTCCTCTATATAACCAACACTTTTGTGAATATTTTCCACAAGTTTTTATATTGCAAAAACTACTTTTATTACATTACGTTACTTCTAGTTTTACGGTTATTTACAGTAATAACTTAACTATAACTTCACTAACTTACCTATTGGTTTTAATACTCTTTAGTATAATACTATAATATTATAGCTTTATAATATTACTTAAACCTATATCTAAGCTATAATAAAGCTTATAAGGTATATTATAGCTAACTATTACAGACTATACCCGGATGTTCAGCCAGGACTATATCTAAGCATCTGAAGCTAACCCCCTCGCCCGAGTGGAGCTTCAGTAGGCTCTATATAGCACTATATATACAGACTTTTCTATATACTTATAAAAACTTCTCTTTTACTTCTTAATTCTAAATAAATAGTATTTTATACTACCTTCCAGTTAAATAAACCTAGGTCCAGCTTTTTATATATTTAGAATTTAGTTTTATTTGCTATATAGATAATATTAGGTAGAATATAGCTTCCTATTAGTTAAGTATATAATCTAGTTAAGTATAGCTTCTAAAATATAATATTATATAATAAGTAACTAACTAACTAATATAAAGAATAATAGAGAATACTAAAGCTTCCTAAGATATTTCTATAGATAGTAACTTTATAAGTAAACTACTTTAGTAGTAACTATAGTATATTTTAAACTTTCTCTACTAGAGGATTAATAAGCTTTTATATAAGTTAGTAAGATAAGATACTATAGTAGATAGTAACCTCTAGATAGCTACTATAATAAATACCTTTAGTCTATACTAAAATACTCTAGTAACCTCCAGAATAATATCTATTAGAATAATAGCTTTAAGAGTTAATAATATTATTATATCTCTACTAATAACTAACTACTAGAGGAAACTTCTTTTCCTACTTCTAAAGCTTTTAAGTAAATAAAAGGAATATTAAATATAAACCTAATAGATAAAAGCTAAACTTAAAATTAACTACTGTTTCTTTAATAATAATTAGTAATATTAATATCTAATTTACTTCTACTTAAACTTTAGTTTTCAGTAGATAGGTAAAATCTTCTATATAATAAGAAAGCTGGAGAATTCCTATAATCTAAATAATTTCATAAGTTATCTAACTAAAACTTACCTATATCCTAATAGCTAACTTTATACTATTATCTAACTATAGAGTTTTAAATAGAAGGAAAATAAATACCTAACTATTTTTCTATCTTAATTTAAAAACACTTTAGCTAATACTGGAGGATATATAAAGTTAAATATAATTTAGATCTTCTTACTAGAGACTACCTTACTTCTCTATTTTAAGAAGTTACTTATTATAATAAACCTTCCTATAAAGTATAAATTCTAGTTATCTAAAGTTTAGAATATAGCTCAGAAGCTTAAATATATAAAGGGAATATTAGTTTACTACTAAATACCCCACTAAAAACCTACTACGTATAATATAGAGAGTAATAGTATAATAATAGAAGTAGTTCAGAAATAACAATAATACTAAAACTTTAGTAGCTTCTTCTCTACCTTTAAGAAACACTCTAAAAACTATTAAAATATCTACTAATATTTTAAATATAATAAGAAAAACTATATATATAGAAACTATATAGTATAAAAAAATAAGAAGGTTAATATAAAAGTTATAAAAACTATAGTTACTCCAGATTACACCAGAAATAACTAGGGGGATAGTATTTCTCGACCCAATAATAGTAAGAACTTAGAAAAGAAAGTAACTTTAGAGTGAAAATAAACTCTGAAGCTAATAGAAATAAAAGTAATAAAATAGGGAAAGTAATAAAAAAAGAAACAGGTAAGTAACTAATAGTTAGCTATTATTCAGGCTAGAATTAATAGAGATTCCTTTATTAATATACTTATTAATATAAGCTATAATATCTATACTATTATTAATATCTTCCTTATAAAGAAACTTTACCTTCTACTAGTTAATAAGTTAAAGAAATAGATAAGAAGATATACTACTAGGATATTACTTCATAATATCTAGGAAGTAATTACTCTAACTTTAAAAATTAGTAACTATATATAGAAGATCTATATCTATATTATAGAAAATCTATAGCTACTTTTATGTTTTAGGTAGCTATAAATAGAGGATAATTATATTATCTATAATACTGAAGCTTAATAGATAACCTATAGGAAGGATAGTATAATAATATATCTATAGTATTAGAATAAGCTAATATAACTTAAGAAGATCCAGTTAGTCTAGCTATTTAATATTAATTTATTTATATTTATCTATTAATATACTATATAGTATATTAGTGAGATATTATGCTTCTACTAGATTATATCTACTAATTTAGTAGATATTAAGAAAATATTAGCTTTAAAAATGAATATAAACCTAAGGAATTATATTCCTGCGAATATCTTAATGGAATTTCCAGATTTTCTCTATTTAAATTCAGTAAATTAGCTACCCTCTAGCTAACTAAAGATAAATTATTACATTCCATTAACTCCTAATAATAAAGAATAGAAACTAGATCTCCTGTAGAAATCTCTCTATAGTCTATTATAGAAGAAGCTTCTAGTATTTAAGAAAACTCTAGAGAATTTACTTAGTAAGGAATCTCTTAAAGTAAGTAGCTTCTTTATTAATATTCTAATTCACTTTATAAAGAAGCTAGATAGAGGAATATACTTTTATATAGATTATAAAGTCCTTAATATAGTTATAAAGAAAGATTATTACTTCCTCTCCCTAATATTAAAAGTCTTCTAAAAAGTGATTACTACTTACTAATATACTAAATTTAATATTATTACTATATTCTATAAAGTTAGAATTAATAAGGTAGATTAGGAGAAAATAGCTTTTTAGATATACTATAGTCTCTTTAAATAAATAGTATATTCCTTTAGATTTACTAATATCCCCACTATATTTTAATAGTATATTAATAGCTACTTATAATAATTTCTAGATAGTTTCATTATAGTATATATTAATAATATCCTTATTTATATTAGTAGCTTACGAAAGAGATATAAGGAGAAGATTTACTAAATATTTAGCTACCTTACTAATATAAACTTTAAGTTAAATCTTAAGAAATATAACTTTTCTATTACTATAATTAAATATATTAAGTTTATTATATTAGCTAGAAAAGGCCTCTCTTATAACTCTAAAATATTAGAAGTTATTACTTACTAACTTCCTTCTAACTTACTAAAAGATATCTATAGTTTCCTTAGATTTATAAATTATTATAAGGTTTTTATATCTTGGTATAATATTATTAGAAATCTTTTAAACTACCTAACTTAAAAGTCTATTTCTTTTAACTAGAAACTAAAGTAGTAGGAGGCTTTCCTTATACTAAAATAACTCTTCGCTATAAAACTAATTCTGTAAATATTTAACCTTAATATTCTAATAATAATAGAAATAAACTATTTAAAGTATATTTTAGGAAGTATATTAACCTAAGATACTAAAGCTGAAGTAAGATATCTAGTAACTTTCCACTCCTGATACTTAATTCTTATAGAGTTTAATTACCTAATTTATAAAAGGAAGCTCCTTATTATACTAACTTTTTTATAGATATAGAAAATAAAACTATAAAATACCAGAAAGTTAAAAATTCTTACTAATTATAAAACTCTTAAGTATTTTATAAAGAAATAATAACTTACAGAGAAGTAAAGCTAATAAGTAGAGAAGTTATCTTAATATAACTTTTACCTTAAATACTAATTGGGTATCCAGATAGTAAATTTTAATATTCTCCCCCAGGGGGAATAAAATATCCCTAAAAGATAAAATAATAAATAGTAATAGAAATAGGTAATATAAGTTATCCTAAATATTACTATTCTTATAAAGTTTCAGATAGAATATATAAATATTATTAATATTGAAGTTTTTAAAGAGAAATTAAATCTATAGAGAATATAGAATTATATTACTAAAAGAAATTTCTTATACTAATAGATTTTTATAGTAGTCTGATAGGGAAACTATAGCTTTCCCACTAACTTGTATATTAAGATCCAGATTACTAAATATACTATTAATATACTGAAATAGCTTACTTTCAGAGAGAGACTTTAGATACTAAATAGTAAAGAAAATAATAATCTCCTTAGTAGGCTTAAAATTAAGCTAATATAGAAATTATATAGCTTCTCCCCTATAGGCTACCTAGAGTATAATAATATACTAGAGATTATAAGCTAATAATTCTACTAGTTTAAATACTTATAAAATATCTACTAATTTATATATAACTATAGAATATATAGAAGTATTTATATCTAGAGGTTAGCTAAGAAGGAATTCCTAAAGCCTCTACTAATACCTAACTAATTACACTCTAATTTATTAATAAATTTTATTACTAATTTACCTTATATAAAAAGATAAGGTAGCTATTACCTCTAGGTTATTATTAATTAACTAGATAAAACCTTTGTACTGAAAGAGATAAATATAATAGAGGTGGAAGTATATATTTAGTGGTTTCTTAGTTACTATTATAGGTTTTATAGAATATTATACTCTATTATAAATAATATAAAATCTAACTAGATAAATTACTTCTAGAAGAAACTCTGTAGATTAATAGATATTATATATTAATTAAGTATTAGTTACTATCTACAGACTGATAGAATTATAGAATAGTATAATTAGAAAGTCTAAGTAGTTTTAAAAGTATTTACTTACTAATTCTAGAATAATTAAGGTAACCTACTATCTATTTTATAGTTAATCTTCTGTAACTAATAGTATAATATAATAGGGACTATATTTGTCTTTATAGATTATAGATATTATATTAACTTTATTCTAGTTACTAAGAAACATTTAAAACTATCTAGTAATAGTAAAATTACTACTTACTAGCTAGTTAAGAAATTGTAGTTACTAATAATATATATTTATATAATAATAACTACTATCCAGTAGAAATTAGAAGTCTAGATAAGTAAAACCTAATCCCCTATAGATTAAGATTAAGTTAGTAACAAAATATAGTTAAATATATCTAACTATAAGTTACTAAAGTTAAGCTAAAAGCTAACCTAACTATATTATAAATATATAATAGTGAAAATCCTCTTACTATATATTATAAAGTTAGATACCCTAAAGTTTATTTACCTATAATTCTATATAAATTTACTCTAAAACACTACTATTAATCTACTACTTAGGTAAATTATAGTTAATAGCTAGCTACTATTACTAATAGATAATAATAAGAAAGTTAAATAGCTAGTAAATAGTATTCTTACTATAAGGATATATTAAGTAGAGAAAGAATATTAATAAGAAGTTCTTATTAAATAGAAAGAATATATAAATTTTATACAGAAGTTTATTAATACTATTATATATATAATAATATTAGAATAATATAAGGTAATATATAAACTAACTATAAATAATAATAGAAATTCAGCTTATAGCTTCTAATTAAGAAGCAGCTAGAAAGAAGGGAAGTAATATTACAGACTATATTTAAATATCCAGCTAGAATTATACTTAGATATCTGAAGCTAATTCCCTCGCCTAAGTGGAGCTTTAGTAAACTCTATATAGTATTATATATATAGACTTTTTATATACTTATAAAGGCTTCTCTTTTACTTCTTAGTTCTAAATAAATAGTATTTTACGCCACTTTCTAGTTAAATAAGCTTAGGTTAAGCCCTTTATATCCGGTTGAATAAGCTTAGGTCTAGCTTTTTACACTAATCTACACTTATATCTTAAGAGGTAGTATTCTCTAAACTATCTTAAGATTAGTATAAATACTGTTGCTAGGTATATTATATAGTTAGAACTATATATAGGGTAAAGAGCTTAGATACCACTATAGGTATAGAGTAATAATACCTAAACTATCTTAAGATATAGTAAGAGGACGACTTATAAGGAAAACCTTTATACTAATATTTGAAGGTTTTACTAAGGTGATTAAGTACTAGTTAGAATTTATAAACTCTAAATTTAGTAATTATAATATTTAAAGAAGTTTTAGAGATATTAGGGATATTTAAGATATCTAGGTGTATCCTTAATCTGAATAATACAAATATCTTAATAGCCTATAAATAATATTATTCTTTCTACTATAAAGATACAAGTTTAATGAGAATAATAAAGCTATAAAAGAAGTTTGTTATATAATATAAGTAAAATATTAAAAGTAATATTATTTAAAACGCTAGCCTATAGATATAATTCTCAAGGCTGAAGGAATATATCAGAAACAATATACTTAAGAGATAGAGTTTATATTACCTATACTTTAGATATTTAGTAGTATTCCTATAGGTTTCACTTTACTTAAACCGGTTAAAATAGAGACTTATGCAGCATATATAACTATATTAAGTTATATGTAATATACACCATATTTTTCCTCCCAATTATACATAACATAATATACCAATATTTAAATTAAATAATACTATCAAATAGGTGTAAATATAAATACCTTTATGGAAAGTAGATTTCTAGCTTAGATTTAGGAAATACTAAATACGTTTAGCTGAAGGTGACGATTATTAGCATACTACTATATATAGCCAAAGTATAAATTCAAAATTAGAACTATTGAATATAGATATTCTTGTTACTATTAATAATATATTCTAAAACAATAGTTAGGATCAGCTAAACTTGAGGTAACTATTAGAAGTTCTAGAAACCTTAATTTACTTCGAACTGTTAAGAATAGAATTAATTTATTATTCAGTATACTGTATATACCTGATATATAATAGAACTATATAAAATTAAGTAGTTTTCTACGTACTTAGTATTATTCTTTCTTTGCTAAATAGTATAGAATATTATTTTTCAGTGCCTAATGAAGTATAACATAGTTATTTCTTTATCACTACTGATATCAATTATAGTAAGTAGTAGATTATGAATGCGTATAACTAGTACGATACTGTAAAATAATACTATATAAAAAGTAATTAATATAGTTATTTAGTTACTTTAACTATACATATATTATAGTATCTAGACTCTTTATCCTCTACATAACTTTAGCTCTAGAGTATACCTAGTTATAATATTTATACGAATAGTAACTTATAACTAGTTTAAATAATAATACAACTACTTATTATTCTAGATAATAATATCTTTACTTCTAATATTAAACGTTATAATTGTAAATAACCTTATAGTAATATTTGGTAAGTATTTTAGTAAGATGAGTACTTATTTATATAATTCAAAGTAAGTACTTAGGTTGGAGAATGAAAGCCTTTCATAAACCTCTCAAGAAAAGAATAACGTAAAGTGCCTATAAGAACTCCATAATCCATAGCTAATTACTTATCTATATTCCTTATAATAAAATAAATATAAAGTCCTTCCTGAATATCTATTACTACCTATAACTAAAACACTATAGAATAAGAATAAGACTATCTGGTTATAAGTATTACTACTAAGACTAATAAGCTATTAAGTTAAGTCTTAGGAAATATATTCCTTTTACTATAACTACTAAGTAGTCTATATATATTCAGGAGAACGTTATATGATTATTTTCATATGTACTATATTTGACTAATAGATTTAGAAGCTTAATAGTATTGATATGATATTTTAATATTAACCTAATATCGTAATGCTCGTTACTAAGTGCTTTAGAGTGGACTGAAGTTATGAGTGTAGAGACTTTAAAGACTATTTAATTATATTAAACTATATAACTATATATAAAAGTAATAAATCTAGATTAATTCTATATAAATATTAACACGAGTAACTCATAAGAATATCTGAAGTTCTCTTACATTTATTTATTTACTTTTACTTTCTATTTATAGTAGAATAACTAAGCTTTTTACTTTATGTATAGTTCTGACTGTAAATTATACCTAGTAGTAGTATTTATAGTAATTCTAGCTTGTAACTAGTTTAAATAGTAACAGAATTACCTCTAGATAATAATATCTCTAGATTCTAATATTTAACTTTGTAGTAAGAGAAAACCTTATAGTAATAATCATTAAGAGCTTCAGTAAGCCTAAAGCTTTATATATATAGCTAAAAGTAACTTTTAAGGTTATAAAGTTAGGAGCTATTATAACCTGTGAAAGATAAGATAAAAAAGAAAGCTGAAAGCTAAGTAACCTATAATCTCTTACTCTTCTGTATATGTTATAAAAGGATTAAACCCTCTTTAAATCTTTATAGCCATCTATACCTAAAGAACTATAGAGTAAATATAGAGAGATCTAGCTGTAAGTATTATTACTAAGTCTATTAGTTTATTAAACTAGATTTAAATAAAGTTATTTTCAATACTATAATTTATAAGTAGCTTGTAAACATTTGAAAAGAAATTTCTCAGCTATTCTATAACATACTATATCAACTTAGTAAGCTTAGATAGAAACTGGATATTAAATAATTTATATACTGATATTAATATACTTTAGTAATACTAGTTACTAGATACTATAGAATGTTATTTAGTTACTTTTCCTCTATATCTATAGCATAATATCTAAGCCTTTTACTTTATAGACAGTTCTAACTATAAAGTATACCTAATAGTAGTATCTATACTAATACTAACTGATTATTAGTTTAAATAGTAATATAATTACCTATTAATATAGATAATTATATCTCTGGAGTCTACTATTATTCTTTATAGTAATAAATAACTTTATAATAATAATTAGAAAGAGCTTCAGTAATTTTAGAGTTTAATATATATAGGAAAACGAAACTACTGAGATTATAAAGTTAAGAGATTTTATAAATTTCTTGAAGTGTTAAGGTAAAAGTTACGTGGGTTATGTAACCCTAAACCTTCTTGGCTTTCCTCTTATTAGCTGTTATATGTAATGAGGTGATATAATCTAATATATATTATAAATAATTAAAATAGCTACACGCGCTATATAAGACTCTATTTTAGTTAGTTTAAGTAAGTTAAGGCTTATAGAGATACTATTAGATACCCAAAGTATAAGTAGTATAAACTTTACCTCCTAAGTATATTATCTCTAATATATTCCTCCAGTCTTAAAGGCTATATTTATAGATTAGCTTTCTGTATTATATTATTTTTGATACTTTAGCTATATGTTTTAGAAAACTTCTCTTATAGCTGTCGAGTTAACCAGGTATCAATATTGTAAATGCTATAGTAGTATGTAACTTACTAGTTACTCTAGTTGTTTCAACTAATTAAATTAGAGAAACTATTCTACAGATTAGTTCCAATAGTATATAGTATATATATAAATATATATATATATTGTTATATAGACTAAGTATTATAAAGTAAAAGCTACCAGTTATAAGCTAGTTGCATAAATTAATTAATTACAATATTTACTGGTTATAAACTAATACTGATTGGTAATTTTATTACTACTGTTATTTATGACTAATACTTTACCGCAAATTAGTAAGAAATAATCTAAAGATACAAGACTATCGTATTCTTTAAGAATCTTCTGGAAAGTGTATAAGTTAAGATAGGTAACTCAAAGTTATTATGACTATATACTTCCCTCAGAATTTAATATTATACTAATAATAAAAATAGAAGTAAAGATAATCTTATTATAATCTATTTACTTAATATTCTTTATATTTATTTTATAAGAAAGCTAATAACTTAAATGAATATTAAAATAAGAAAGTAAAGGGCTATAGTAAAGTAATAAGATTAATAGAGATAAACGGAAGAAATATATATTAAAACTATTACTTCTTACTACTACCTTCTAGTATGTTATTTACATTTGGTTAATAAGGAGATAAAGATTTATCCTAGTAAGTATAATATAATATATTAACTCTTCCTCTAAAGAGTTGTAAGAAAAGGTCAGAACACTAGAATGAATATATCTATATCTACTTATATAACTTACCTGAAAGTTAGGGTTTAACTAATAGAGAAGTAAGAAAAGAAAAGAAATATTTACTTTATATAATAGGCACATGCTGGAAATAAATATAGAAAACTTAATATAACTAGTAATACAACTAGTGACATTTAAATATATTAAGTTTTGACACAAGATAATTGTATTTCTATAAAATTCTTTCTACCCTATATTTCCTATATAGCTATAATAGATGATCATTTCTATTCGAATACTTTAGATAGTAGTAAATTTAAAATATTATAATCAATACTGAAGCTGAAAGTATTATATAACTACTTTGTTTTATTTTTATCTATAAGTAGTTTCTAAAGGTTTAATAGGATATTGGTGAAACTAAAATAATAACCTGGTTGTTAGTAAATACTATAATAAGTATAAGGGATGAAAATTACTAATATCTATAGTAATACTATATATTTACTTAAAGAACTTTTATTAGAAGAATACTTTTGATAATATTATATCTGGAAACAGAATAAAGAAGAAGAAGTTTTTATACTAATAGCTAAACTAGAGAAATAAGAAAAAGAAGAATAAAAATAGGGAATAATATAAAAAATATACTATTTATATATTTTAGAGGAAATAGGATAATATTACTAATTAGTTAATTACTATAGTTTAATTTTAAAGCTATCTTTTATAGATAACTAAAATAGAATAATACTTTAAGTAAAAGGTAATATATCTATACTAGTTATAATATATTTAACCTATCTTCTGTTATTTTTATTTACTACTAATAGTATATTTATATATTTAACTAATTAGGCTAAGCTTATTATTAGTTTTACTAGGGGAAGGTATATTATATATATTATTATATATAGTATGCTAATAGAGTTAAAAGTATTAATATTTATAGTATATAGCCTATAGGCTACGTGTAGGCTAGATCTAGATACCCTAGGTAATTAGTTACTAATTACCTAGTAGCTAGTAATAGTTAGTAGCTAGTTATTACTAATAGTAGTAATTTCTACTATTAGGCTATACTATATAGTTAGTATACTATGGAGCTTTAATAATCTTATAGCTATTATATTACTAATATTAATAAACTTCCTTTTTACCTTTTAACTATAGTATACTATATCTCTATATATAAGATAAAATCAACTGAATAATCTATATTCTTTAACTAAATAACCTTCTAAATTCCCTTCTTTTATTCTAAGTCAATAACCTATTTCTCTGTATAAACTATAATATTATTTATATTAATAAATCTCTCTAGAGTATAGTTTAGAGACCTTTTAGTAAAGATATTAGTAAGATTATCCTTACTATTAATCTACTATATTTTATAGAATTCTTAGTATTTATATAATTACTTTAAGGTTATAATATTTATGATAAGCTTCTTCTCTTTTATAATATTAAATGTTATAAAGTATTTATATAATAAATAAAGGTTAATATAGATAATCATAGAAATAAGAGAAAGATTATAATAAGCTATAAGGTTTTGTAATAATATAGTAATAGTATATATAAAATCTATATTAGTATCTATAATATAGATCTATAAAGTAAATATACTTCTAGTTATCCTTTTACTTTCAATGAAAAGTAATAAATTAGGTTACCTTAGATTATAAACTTACTTTTATTAGTAGCTGTTTCTTAGCTTAGGATTATTATAAGTTCCAGTTAAGATAATATGTTAATATTATTAATAAAGAAGCTATCTATAAAAATATAGAAGTATACCTTAGTGATATTAAGAGGAATAAAAGTTAATCCTTAATCTAAATATTCTATTTACTATTTAATATACTTATTAAGAGTAGTAATATTATTACTAGAAAGTTATTATTATTATATTATATATTAGAAGTTAAAGAATATCTTAAGCTAGTTAATTAAAGTTTTATATACTTTATATATATCTTATTTAATATAGACTTTCTTAAATATCTTAGGATTTATAATAATATTAATAATAGTAAGTTTATAGCCTTAGTTTCTTTACTTAAGAAGGAGGTTTTTACTTTAGAGAGAGAGTATACTATTATTAAATACTAGTAATATTAATTTTATAAGAAAGATTTTAGACTTTACTATAAGGAAGGTTTTTACTAATTCTTTATTCTTTTATTAAGTAAAAATAGTATTAGAATAACTGAGGATATTATTAGTTTATATACTAATTATACCAAATACTTTATTATTACATTAAGAGATAAGGAAGTAAGAATTATAAATAGATATCTCTATATATAATTATCCTTTATAATACTTTAATTATACAACTTATTAGTGAATATTAGTTTTAGCTAAATTATAAAATAATTTAATAATTTTTATTATAGATTCTAGAGAATATTAATCTTTAAGGTAAGTAGGTAACTTACTTATAATATATTTTGTAAGTTTAGTTTTAGCCTAAATATAAGTTTAAATAATATCTTTTAGCTAGAGGAGGAATCTTTCTTTTTTTATTAATATAGAAGTAATAGCTATAATTAATCTTTAGCTACTTCTTTAAATTATAGAAGATTAAGTAAGAATTATAAGTTTCCTATTATCTTAAAAATTTTAGATTATAAATCTTAACTCTTTATATATTTAATTATTATTCTTATTTTTAATTTTATTAATAATTTGAAACTTAAAAATAATATAAAGTTTATAGAGAATATAATTATACTAGATAATCTTAACTATATTATTATTAATAATACTTCCTACTTTCTTCTTTATTAACTTTTTAAAGGGAAGATTAAAAATAGTAATAATTCCTTTTTAGTAGAGAAATTAAGAGAGAATCAGGTTAATTTCTTTTTTACCTATAAGGAAAGCTATAAATTAGTCTTCTTAGTTACTTTCTTATTAAAAAGGTTTTCTGTAGTTTAATATAGCTCTTAAAAGTTCAAGAAATAACTTTATAACTTTCTAATATTTAGTATACTTATTCTTATTAGAGAGTAATAGTATATAATTTTTAATATAAAGAGGGAGAATATTATTATCTTCTAGTATCTCTAAAATATTTAGAGATTTAAGGATAATAGAAGATAAAATTAAGGTAGGTAAAATTTCTTAAGAGGAATCTCTAGTTTTATTAATATTATTATTATTATATCTATATTAGAAGTATTCTTATGTTTTTATTAGAATATATAGTTAAGGAGAAATATTTTTACTTTTATAGTATATTTTTATAGTAGTTAAGTAAAACTCTTAAAGATTATAAAAAAGGTTCATAATATATATTTTACTATAGATAGTAAGTAGACAGAAGAAACTTTATTAACCTTTTCTTTCTTACTATATATATATAAGAAACTATAGTGGGAAGTTTATAACTTATAATATATTAGGATTATTCTAAGTAGCTATAATAATATTAATAATTCTTTTTATATACTTATAGTAGATAGTTTTAATTATCTTTCAGACTACGTATATCCATAAAACTATTATAAGAAATAGAGTGAAATCTTTAGTAAACTGGATATAGACTCTAAAAATAAGGAATATAAATATAAGACTATTTAGACTAATAATATTATTTATTAACTTATAAGCAGCCTAGAGGAAATACTTTTATAATAATAATAAGTATTCATAATAGTAAATCTTATATATATAATAGAGAAGAATATAATAATATTCTGCCTTACTAATATTATTATAAGTTTTAATAAATATAATTCTAATAGTTAAGCTTATTATTTTAGCGTCTAAGTAAAACTTTTTAAATTAGAAGTTTATTCTAATATTAATAAAGATAAAATTAGGTAAATTTTAGTAAATACTAATTCAGTATACTTTAAGAGCTTTCTATATTAATCTTACTAAAATATTCAATAGAAATTAAGTAGTATTAAAAGCTATAGCTATATTAATAATATAGAGCATAGAATAGTTACCTTTAAGGTAAAAGATATAAATAATAACTATAAAGTTAAAATTAATATTATTATAGAGAGTAAACCTAAATTAAGAGGGTATAACGCTATATAACTAATATTAATAGTAGTATTTTTCGAAAGTTATAAGAGTTTCTTAATTAACTAAATATCCAGCCTTTTAGAGAACTTCTTAAAAATATATAATAAATAGATATCTAAAATAAAAATAAAGTCTCTAGATCTTAATCTCTATTAAGTATAAAGAAGTAAATATCTCCTTCTTATCTAATAAGATCTATAAATATTTCTATTTATATATAACTAGAATAACTTTCTTATTTTAATATAATTAATTATTAATATTATTAAAAGTAATACTAAAGTAATTTATATTAGTAAGATATAATACAAATAGAGTCTTATAAGAAACTATATAGAATATTATTATACTAAATAGTATAAATATATTAACTATACCTATTATTTCTATAGATTTACCTCCTCTAAAATAAATAGAAATTAATTCTCTTCTGGAAGGTTTTAAGATAATAGAGGAAAGAATATTTTATTTCAGAATATTAAACTGAAAGTAGCTAACTGGAAAATAATTAGTAGTATCTAAATTAGATAGAATCCCTTGGAAAACTATATCTAAATAATATTCCTTAAGGATAAATATAAATACTGAAGTAATAATCTCCTTAGTTATATTATCTTCTTTTATTAAGATATAAATTACTACCTAATTCTAGAGAATCCTTATAATCTTCTAACTATCTAGAGATATAAGTTATTCTTTATAATAGAATATTATAAAGTTATTTGAAGAGTTACTTAGAGAATTTAATACTTTAGGTTAATTTTTAACCTAATAGTTCTAAAGGTAATATACTACTATATTACTTTTAATAATAATCTTATAAGTATCTCTAAGATTATTATTTAAGCTTTCTACTTCCTTATACTATATAAGAAAATAGTAATAGGCGGATACTAATATATTTATTATATAGAAGTTAGATTTATATTAGTTATGGAAATCTCTTCTCTCCTTAAGAAAGTATCTTATTAACTAGTAACTAAGCTTACTATATATATAATATTTTTTATTAAATTAACTATAACGTGGTTGATAAGCGAGCTATCAGGATAAGCAAGCTATTCGAAAACCTAGTTTCTTACACCTTCTTACCTTTAATATATATTATTTCCCCAGACATAATATAATCAATAAATAGAGAAGCTTAAATAACACTTACTATTTAAACTCTCAAAAAAGACTCTAATGTTATTATTAGTATTATTGTAGATATATATTTAGTATCTTCAATAACTCTTAGTATATAATTAAAAGGAATATTATTATAATATAATATTATACCTAATTTATAGAAATTAACTATATTTAAAGAAGAGAAGCTAGTTAAATATATTCTTAATATAGATTCCTAATTCTTTCCTCCTTATATTAGTAGTATAAAAGATATAGCTAATTAACTACTTACTGATTATAATATACTATTAATTAGGAAGTATTAGGTTTTAAAGTTTATTAAGCGATAATTATAGCTCTAGATATACTTTTTTGTAAATATAACTATAAGAAAGCTTAATATAAAGATCCAGATATAATAAATATATAGTTTCACCTTATAGCGAATATAATTGCGAAATATGGTATTATAGACTCTAATATCTATAACTTTAATAAGATTAGCTTTATAATAGGCTAGATTATATCTAGGATAGTTATTATAAGTGCGGAAAGATATTCAAATATGAAAATAATACAGCCTGGTAATTATAAATAGATTATAGTTATCCAGACTATCAGTTCGTCAGGCTACAGCATTCTGCTATATATTATCGTTATAGGCTAATATTACCTCTCTACTTAGTATATAGAAATAGGTCTCCCGCGCGACTGGATTATTATAATATCTGAAAATAGGTAGATAACAAATAAAAGAAGCCTAGATTAGCTTCAGTACTTTAACCGGTATATAAAGCTGCATGTAAGTAGCAGTTATTGCCTCCTTATCGTCGATAGACACGAAAGTTACCATGCTGCCGACTTTGAGATAGAATAATAGGAATTAAGTAATATTCTCTTCTAAATAATACTTAAAAGTATTGTTAATAGCTATATTTATATTCTTAATAAACCCTCTAAAGTAAGTTATATATCTAGTTAGTTTAATATTGATTGATACTAATTAATAAGAATACTTTAAAAGTATTAGTATCCTTAAGTATATATTAAGATATTATAGGAGGAAGGCTTATAATAATACTAAATGCAGATTATAATTAGTTATAAACTTTCTCATATATTACTATAAGGCTAAAGAGAGCTAACTAGTATTCTAATATCCCTCGGTATATATTTAAGAGGTAGTTTTAGAAACTGAAATTAATATACTATTTAAGAGGAAAGATTCTCTAAATATATATTAACTTAGTAAAAAGAATCTTAAATACCTTCTTTTTAATCTTATCTTAATTATTAGTAATAATACTTCTGAATATTATATTATACTAGTTAGTAAGGTAAATTTATTAACTTTTATTACTTTTGAAGTAATTCCTAATATAGTAGTCTATATTATAAAGTATTATAGAATTACGAAGATTACTGAAGTAGTTAAAATAATATTTAAGGATTTAGTTTTTCAGTATAATTAAAAAGACTTTAGTCTATATATAATGAGATATATCTAACTTTAGAAAATAATTTCCAAATATATATATTTTTAATTTAAAGATATTATAGAGGGCTTTTCTATATTCTATCTTAAAGTTATATATCTTCATTAAATTAATTATATTCTTAGCTATTAGTATATTAATAAGGGAAAGTTTAGTTTTCTAGTAATTATTTATAAAGTTAATATATAAGGAAAATACTATAGGAAATAAAATAGGAAGTTTATACTATTAATTCTAGTTATAAGGAAATTATTATTTTTATTAATCTTAAAAGTCTTGATATTTAAATTATCCTTATTATTAAGGAATTATATCTATTATTAATAATAGTAAATTAACTATAAATCTCTCTACTTATTAAGATACTCCTAAAAACTAATTCCTTAAGGTAGCTAAATAAATATTCAGTTTTATAAGGTTTTAATAGGTTACTTTTTATTATTACTTCTATATGTAAAATATATCTACTAAGTAAAAATAATATTATTAAGAAAGTCTGGTTAGTTATTAATAAGTATCTTAAAGTTCTATAATTTTATAATTATTTCTTAGATTTCTTCCTTAGTGTATAGGATAAACTTATTTCACTTTATTAGGTTTAGAAAAATCTGGTAGATTTACTTACTTTTTATATTAACTTCAACATTATAAATAAGAAGAATATTCTATAAATACTAGGAAATCTATTTATCTATAGTAACCTATACCTCTTCTAACTACTCCTTAAAGTTTTCTTTAAAGAAGTTTAGAAGGTTTATACTAAAAAGGTAATTGTTTATATATACTACTATAATCTACACTATTTAGTTATTAATTTCTATAATAGAATTAAAAGTTTTTTATCTACTGAAAATCTTACTATTAAGAAAAAGTTCCAGTTTTATTAGTATCCTTACCTCTAAAGAGGTTATATTACTTCCTATACTAAGGTTTTCAAAAGATCTTCTAAGAAATTCTATTAGCTTAGATATTTTACTAGTTATTTCCTAACTATAGGGAAATTCTAAAGAAATATAAATTAAAAGAGGAAAGAAGGAGGAAGATAGAAGATTCTATTTTTACTATTTACTAATTGTATTTATTAGTATTATATAGGTAAACTTTCATCTCAGAGAGGGGAAATATCTATTAGTTAAATAAGGAAAGAGAAAGAAGAAAATAGAAAGATATAGGAAAAAAGAAAAAGAATATAAGGGAATTAAGAGAGACTTAAGATACTATAAATTACTTTACTATAAAAGTTTAGTAAATTTTATAATAGAAATATTTAATAAATATACTTATATAAAATAGCCTTAGTATTCTTTCTGTAAGTTCATTTTAAATATAGATAAATATCTAGCTATTAAACTTAAAGTATATTAATATAATTATTAAAGAGATATTACGTTACCTTGAGTCAGATAAGAAGTTATTATTAAAAATATCTAAATAAATTAAGAAATTAATAGCCTTACTTTAAGTTACGCTTAATAATCTTCTATTACTATTTCTATCTAAAGAAACCTTACTAATCTATAGTAAATAGTAATAATAAAGTTAACTACTAATTAGTATTACTTTCACTAGGGGCAAGTATATTATATATATTATTATATATAATATACTAATAGGATTAAAGATATTAAAATTTATAATATATAACCTATAGGTTATAAGTATACTAGATCTAGATACTCTAGGTGATTAGTTACTAATTACCTAGTGGCTAGTAATAACTAGTAGCTAGTTATTACTAGTAGCAGTAGTCTCTACTACTAGGTTACGCTATATAGTTAGTATACTGAGGGACATTAATAGCCTTATAGCTATTATGCTACTAATACTTATAATAGTTTTATTAGTAATATTAATTAATTATAATCTACCTATATCTTATAGGTAAGTTTCTATAGAGTTACTACTAAAGTATATTAATAAAGATATTTATATTACTAGTGAAGAATATGAATATATAAAATTATTTAAGATCTTAGATTAAAACATTTCCCTAGAGATTTACTAGAAGAAGCTTTCTACCAAATAGTTATAGTTTATCTAATAAGTATATATATCTTTACAGTTAAAGCTTTTGGAGAAATATTTATAATTAAGATATAGTAAAAGTATAATAATTATAGATATCCTTCTAACCTATTACTCCTAACTATATCTTCTTCTCTAAATTCTATTAATAACTTTTATAAGAATGTAACTTATAATAATATTACTGAGATTAATAGTAATAAGTATGAGAAAGTATTCTATTATATAAATATTAAAATACTAGTAGGATTTTACTAAAAGATTATATCTTAATATTAGGGCGAGGATATTAAACCCTAAAGTAATGTTAATAGTATGTAACCTAATAATATATTTATTTACTATTATATTTATATATAGAAAGAAGAAGATTTCTATTTGAAGAAAGATATAGAAACTTTACTATCATAACTTTAAGGAATAAACTTTAAGTTACTTTAGTATAATAGAAAGAGAAGTAATATGAATTCCAAAGAACTACCTTATAGAAAGAGATATTTATATTTCTATAAATAAGGAGATACTAAAAAGGAAGCTCATAGACTTCTTTAATAGGGAAATATTTATAAATTAAATAAAGAAAAGTATTAAATAGAATTTATAATATTACCTAACTTCTAGATAGGTTATTATAAATATAATTGACTATATTAATAACTTCTTAAGAGGAGGAAGATTGATTTCTATTTAATAATAATAACCTTCTATATGTAGAAGGTTAAAGATAGAAACTAGCTTCCTATAATCAATATTATTAATATTGATAGTAAAGGTCATATTAATATTAAGTTTATAATATATAGGGCTAGATACTTATATTTAGTTACTTTTGCTTTATACTTATAGTAGTATCTAAGCTCTTTACTCTATATATAATTCTAACTATAATATATACTTTAGAATAGTATTCATACTAATACTAGCTTATAACTACTTTAAATAGTAATAAAATTACTTATTATCGTGGATAATTATACCTCCGGTTATGACATTTAATATTATAGTGGAGAAAAACCTTATAGTACTAGATACTAATATAAATATTAACTTACTAAAAATTAAGTAAATATTAAATAATACTAATAAGAAGAATAAATACCTAGAATTAACTAGATTCCTCAAACTTAGGATAAATCCTAGAGATATATATTAGTTAGTATTAAAATACATAATAAATCTATTTTTATTATAAGATATTAAACTTACTAATATAGAATAATTTTTCAATTATCTAGATAATTATAATAGTTAGAAGTAAGTTCATAATTCCTATAGTTTACGTTACTTACTATAGAAAGTAGAAGAATATAAACTTCTAGATATTTACTAAAAACTATAAGTATACTAATATAATTAAGATATTTAGAGTATTAATAATATAAATATACTTCCTTTAGTATATCTATCTAAATTCTTAAGATCTATAAGAGAAGATTAGTAAAGAAATATATATAATTATCTATTAGAGACTAGCTATAAGAGGTACTTTAGTGGTACCTTAATAATATTATAATTAACTTAAAGAGTTTATACCTATAGTGAAAGCTTTTTACTAAATTATAGGAATAATAATATTATAAAGTCTGGATAGTAATATTCTATATAAGCTCTAAAGCTTAGGTTTCTTATATACCCTCCACTAACCTTTCCTCTATTAATATAGGAATAATAATTATTAATAGCCTTATAGCTATATTGTTAATTTTCTAGTTACTTAAGTGAATCTAGCTAATATAAATATATATTCCTCTTAAGGATCTTTAATATCTAATAGTTTAGCGAATAGAAACGTTAAATTACTTTTCTCTAAATTACTTTCTTAGTAATTCTATATTATAATCTTTATTCCCCCTATAATTATAAGATATATTTTCCCTCCTATATTATAACTATCTTTTTCTTTCTTTAGATAACCTATCTATATTCTTCCCGCACTTACTATAATACCCCTAATTTACTGCTATTTTACTTCTATTTTCCTATTATTACTACTTCCTTCCATTATATTAGTTACTACTTCTACTAAGATTACTTTCTCTAATAATAGTTCCAATTACTATTTTCTCCCCTGTAAGCTTACTTTCTATATCTATAGTAGCTAAAATATTAAAAGTAATATTTATAATAAAAAGAGTTGATTACCTTAAGTAGTTAAATTTACCTACTTTCCTTATTATATTAAGTATAATAAATATAGTAAGAACTAACGTTATATTCTAAATTATAATTATCTATATTATTAATACTTAGTATTTAAGATAAAATATAAATAAGATTTATATTTACTTACTATTAACTTTAAATTAGATATTATTAGTTACTAAGTTAATTACCTAATTACTTAAGGTAAGTATATTATAACCTCTATTCAGCTAGTTAGTAATAAGAAAGATAGTTCTGAAAACTATTATATTATTACCATTTAACCTAACTTCTATACTATAATATAGTATTTTAATTAATATCTCTATTATATTTAGTAAGTATCTTCTATTTATATTACTTCTATATTTACTTCTTTTTCTTTTTATACTAAAAATATTCCCTTATCTATTTTCTTTTTCTTAAATAGATATAAGAATATAACTAAAAGCTTTAAGTAGGAAAGTGTTAGGATATATTAGTAGCCTCCAGTTAAGCTACTAGGTTACTACTTAGTTATATATAAAGAGGAGTATTTAGGCTATAATAGCTGGGGTTTCTAGAGTAGAGAGGTTAGATTTAAATATATTAATAATTATATTCCTATATTTACCTCCTATATAGATCTATCACTTAGTTACTAATCTATTCCTAATATATAGTTACTTTATAGTAGCTACTTTAGGGTAATTAGAGGTATATATTATGTAACCTATTTAGTTATAAAAATAAGCAGTCTACTATAGGAGTATTAGAAATACCTCTAGTAATATTATTAGTAATAGTAATATTAGGAAATATAAGGAGGCTCTATTTACTCTAATAGTAGTAGAGAATATTTTACTTAGCTTATAAGGATATTACTATATAAGTATAAGGATTTAGAGGTTAA
Organism: Colletotrichum lindemuthianum; assembly: GCA_001693025.2. Taxonomy (NCBI): domain Eukaryota; kingdom Fungi; phylum Ascomycota; class Sordariomycetes; order Glomerellales; family Glomerellaceae; genus Colletotrichum; species Colletotrichum lindemuthianum. Next base: position 75,361 of record MASP02000706.1, on the reverse strand, counting down.
CTAGAGGCTAGCCTCTAGATTTATTACAGGCTATGCCTGGATGTCCGGCCAGAGCTATGCCCAGGTATCCAAAGCCAACCCCCTCGCCCGGATGGAGCTCCAGTTAGCTCTATATAGCATTATATATACAGACTTTTCCATACACCTGTGAAAACTTCTCTTTTACTTTTTAGTTCTAAATAAATAGTATTTTACGCCACCTTCTGGTTAAATAAGCTTAAGTCTAGTTTTTTATATATTTAGAACTCAGTTTTATTCACTATATAGATAACACTAAATAGAGTATAGCTTCCCACTAGTTAAATATATAATCTAGTTGAGTGTAGCTCCTAGGATATAACACTATATAATAGGTAACTAATATAAAGAATAATAGAGGATACTAAAGCCCCCCAGGATACCTCTATAGGTAGTAATCCTATAAGTAAACTACTTCAGTAGTAATTATAGTATATTTTAAGCCCTCTCTACTAGAGGATTAATAAGCTTTTATATAAGTTAGCAAAATAAGATATTATAGTAAGTAGTAACCCCCAGGTAGTTACTATAATAGATACTTCTAGCCTATATTAGGATACTCTAGTAACCTCCAGAATAATATCTATTAGAATAATAACCTTTAGGGTTAATAATATTACTATACTCCTACTAATAGCTAACTACTAGAGGAAGCTTTTTTCCCTAACCCTAAAATGTTTAGGTAAACAGAAGGAATACTAAGTATAAGCCTAATAGATAAAAACTAAATTTAAGATTAACTATTATTTCTTTAATAGTAATTAAGAATATTAGTATCTAATTTACTTCTACTTAGATTCTAGTTTTCAGTAGGTAGTTAAAACTTTCTATATAGTAGGAGGGCTAGAGAACTCTTATAACCTAAATAGTTTTATAGGTTATCTAGATAGAACTTATCTAGACTCTAATAGTTAGTTTTATACTGTTACCTAACTATAAAGCTTCAGATAGAAGGAAAATAAATATCTAACTACCTTTCTACCCTAATTTGAAAAGATTCTAACTAATATTAAAGGGTATATATAGCTAAATATAGTCTAGATTTCCCTACTAGAGGCTATCCTACTCTCCCACCTTAAGGAACTACTTATTATAATTAATTTTCCTATAAAATATAAATTTTAGTTATCTAAAGTTTAAGATGTAGCTTAGAAGCTTAAATATATAAAGGGGACGCCAGTATACTACTAGCTACTCCACTAGAGACCTACTACTTATAATATAGAGAGTGACGTTATAATAACTAAGGTAGTTAAGAAGTAATAACGATACTGGAGCTCTAGTAGCTCCTCTTCTACCCCTAAGGAATGCTCTAGAGACTGCTAAGATACTTACTAATATTTTAAATATAGTAAGAAAGATTATATTTATAGGAACTATAAAGCCTAAGAGTATAAAAAAACCAGTATAAAGATTATAAAAGCTATAGCTACTCTAGATTATACTGAGGATAACCAGGGGGATAATACTACCTCACTTAGTAATAATGAGAATTTAGGAAAAAAGTAACTCTAAAGTGAAGTTAGACTCTGGAGCTAACTGAAGTAGAAATAATAGGATAGGAGAAATAATAAAAAAAGGAATAAATAAGTAACTAGTAGTTAGTTATTATTCAAGCTAGAATTAATAGAAGTTACTCTATTAATATATTTATTAATATAGGCTATAATATCTATATTATTATTAATATTTTCCTTATAAAGAAATTTTCCTTCCTACTAATTAATAAGTTAAAAAGATAGATAAGGAGATATATTACTAAGCTATCACCTAGTAACACCCAGAGGGTAACTATTCTAACTTTAGAAGTTAGTAGCTATATATAGAAAATCTATACTTACATTATAGAAAGCTTATAGTTACTTTTATATCTTAAGTAACTATAGATAGAAGATAATTATATTATTTATAATACTGAGGCCTAATAGATAACATACAGGAAAGGTAATATAATAATATACCTAGAATACCAGAATAAGTTAGTATAGCTTAAGGAGATCTAGTTAGCTTAGCTACTTAATACTAATTTGTTTGTATTTATCTATTAGTATGCTATATAGTATACTAGTGAGATACTAAGCCCCTACTAGGTTATATCTGTTAGTTTAGTAAATATTAAGAAAATATTAGCTCCAAAAACAGAAGTAAACCTAAGGAATTATATTTCCACAAATATCTTAAAGGAATTTCCGGATCTTTTCTATCTAAGTTTAATATACTAACTACCTCCCAGCTGACTAAAGATAGACTACTATATCCTATTAATTTCTAATAATAAAGAATAAAAACTAGACTTTTTATAGGGACCCCTCTATAATATATTATAGGAGGAGTTTCTAATATTTAAGAAAATTCTAGAGGATTTACTTAATAAGGAATTTATTAAAATAAGTAACTTCTCTACTAGTACTTCAATCCTCTTTATAAGAAAACTAAGTAGAGGAATATACTTTTATATAGATTATAAAACTCTTAACGTAATTACAAAGAAAAACTATTACTTCCTCCTCCTTATATTAGAGATCCTCTAGAGGATTATTACTACCTATTAGTATACTAAACTTAACATTATTACTATATTCTATAAGATTAGAATTAATAAAGTAGATTAGGAGAAAATAACTTTTTAGATATATTATAACTTCTTTAAATAGGTAGTATACTTCTTTAGACTTACTAATATTCTTACTATATTTTAATAATATATTAATAGCTACTTATAATAGTTTCTGGATAATTTTATTATAGTATATATTAATAATATCCTTATTTATATTAGTAGTTTACAAAAAGAGTATAAGGAGAAAGTCTACTAAATACTTAGCTATCTTACTGATATAAGTTTCAAGTTAGATCCTAAGAAGTATAAGTTTTTAGTTACTATAGTTAAGTATATTAAATATATTATAATAGCTAGAAAAGGTCTCTCTTATAATCCTAAGAAATTAGAAGCTATTACTAACTAGCTTCCCCCTAGCTTACTAAAAAGTATCTATAGTTTTTTTAGGTTTATAAACTACTATAAGATTTTTATATCTTAGTATAATATTATTATAGAGCTTTTAAATTACCTAATTTAGAAGTTAGTTTCTTTTAATTAGAGACTGAAGTAGCAGGAAATTTTCCTCACACTAAAATAACTTTTTATTATAAAACTAGTTCTGTAGATATTTAATCCTAACACTCTAATAATAATAGAGATAGACTATTCTAAATATATCCTAAGAGGTATATTAACTTAAGCTAATAAAGCTAGAGTGAGATACTTAATAGCTTTCTACTTTTAATACCTAACCCCTATAGAATTTAATTACCTAATTTATAATAAGGAATTCTTTATAATACTAGAATATTTATAAATATAGAGAGTGAAGCTATAGAGTATTTAGAAATTTAAAATCCTTACTAACTATAAGAATCTTGAGTATTTTATAAAGAAATAATAGCTTATAGAGAGATAAAACTAGTAAGTAGAGAAGTTATCTTAATATAATTTTTACTTTAAATACTAGCTAGACGCCTAGATAGTAGTTTCTAATATTCTCTCCTAGAGGGAATAGGATACTCCTAAAAAGTAAAATAATAAGAAGTAATAAAAATAAGTAATATAGATTATTCTAAATACTACTATCCCTATAGGATTCCAGATAGGATATATAGATATTACTGATACTTAGGTTTTTAAAGAAAAATTAGATCTATAAGAGATATAGAATTATACTACTAAGAGAGATTCTTTATATTAATAGATCTTTATAACAGTTTAGTAGGAAGAATATAACTTCCCTCCTAACTTCTATATTAAGATTTAGATTACTAAGTATACTATTAATATACTAAGATAACTTACTTTTAGAGAGAGACTTTAGATGTTAAATAGTAAAGAGAGTGATAGCTTCCTTAATAAACTTAGAACTAAGTTAGTATAGAAGTTATATAATTCCTCCCCTGCGGAATATTTAGAGTATAATAATATACTAGAGATTATAAATTAATAGTTCTACTAGTCTGGATAATTATAAAATATCTACTAATTTATATATAACTATAATATATATAGAGGTATTTATATCTAGAAGTAAGCTAAAAAAGGATTCCTAAAACTTTTACTAATACCTAACTAATTACACTCTAATCTATCAATAAATTTTATTACTAACTTACCTCCCACAAAAAGATAAAGTAGCTATTACCTCTAAGTTATTATTAATTAACTAAGTAAAGTTTCTATATTAGAAGAGATAGATATAATAGAAGTGGAGGTATATACTTAATAGTTCCTTAGTTACTACTATAAGATTTATAGAATACTATATTTTATTGTGAGTAATAGAGGGTCTAACTAAGTAAATTACTTCTAGAAGGAATTCTATAAGTTAATAAATATTATATACCTATTAAGTATTAGTTACTACCTGCAGACTAATAGGATTATAGAATAATATAATTAGGAGATTTAAGTAGTTTTAAGGATATTTACCTACTAGTCTCAGGATAATTAGAATAACCTACTATTTATTATATAATTAATCTTCTATTACTAGTAGTATAGTATAATAGAGACTATATTTTTCTTTATAGATTATAAATATTATATTAACTCTATCCTAATTACTAAAGAGTATATAAAACTATTTAGTAGTAATAAGGCTGTAGCTTACTAGTTAGTTAAAAGAATATAGTTAGTAATAATATATATTTATAAAGAGATAATTACTATTTAGTAGAGATTAGAAGCTTAAGTAAATAGGATCTAGTCTCCTGCAGATTAATACTAAATTAGTAATAAGGTGTAGTTAAATATATCTAACTATAAGTTACTAAAACTAAGCTGAAAGCTAACTTAGCTATATTATAAGTATATAGTAGTAAAGATTCTCTTACTATATATTATAGAGTTAGATATCCTGAGGTCTATTTACTTATAGTTCTATATAGATTTACTCTAGAGAGCTGCTACTAATCTACTACTTAAGTAAGTTATAATTAATAGCTAGCTGCTACTACTAGTAGATAATAATAGGGAAGTTAAATAGCTAGTTAAAAATATTCTAGTAGTAAGGATATACTAAGTGGAGAGAGGATATTAATAAGAAGCTCTTATTAAATAGGAAGGATATATAAATCTTATATAGAAGCTTATTAATATTATTATGGATATAGTAGCTCTGGAGCGGTATAAAGTAATATATAGGCTAATTATAGATAATAATAGAGATCCAGCTTATAGCCTCCAGCTGGGCGGCGGCTGGGGAGGAGGGAGGTAATATTATAAGCTATATCTAGATATCTAGCTAGAGTTATACTTAGGTATCTGAAGCTAACCTCCTCGCCCGGGTGGGGCCCCAGTAGGCTCTATATAGTATTATATATGCAGACTTTTCTATGTACCTGTGAAGGTTTCTCTTTTACTCCTTAGTTCTAAATAAACAGTATTTTGTGCCACTTTCTGGTTGAATAAGCCCAGGTCCAGCCTTTTATAAGATTTAAGTATAGTCTGAACTTTTTAGTCCCTCAGGCTGAAGGTTTTAAGATATAGTTTTGAGAGCTTAAAAGCTTAAGAATATAAAAACTTAAGAGCCTTAAAGTTATATAAGCTTCATAACTATAAAAACTTTATAGCTATAAGGATATAGCTACTAGGGGGGAAGATAAATAGCTACTAGGAGGCTATAAGATTATAAATACTATAGATATAAATATTATATTATCTATAATATAATAGCTGAAGTAGCTATATAATAGCTATATTACTAATAATCTACAGAAAGCTATAGATTCTATAATTTTTATATAGATTTTAATAGAAAGATATTAGAAAGCTAGTAGTAATAGTATATAGTATAGCTTTAAGTTTTATATAAAGATTAATAGAGGTAATAGTAATAAGAGGCTATATTAATAAGAAGTTATAGTATATAAGAGAAGTAGTAGTATAGTTACAGTAGTAGTATTAGTATAACTATAGTAGTAATATTAATATAATTATAATAGTAGCATTAATAGTAGTAATAACTATAATAATAAGAGACTATAGTAATAAGAGATTAGTAGTATATAGTAATAAAAAGTAAGTAGTATATAATAATAAGAGGCTAATAATATATAAGAAGTTAGTAGTATATAAGAAGTTAGTAATATAAGAGAGGTTAGTAGTATATAAAAAGTTATATTAATAAGAAACTAGCAGTATATAGTAATAAGAAAGTTAGTAGTATAATATTACAGACCTAAGCCTTAGGGCTTATATAGGATACAGCTACGTAGGCTCTATAGAGCTGCCACCCCTATAGTCTAGTGAAGAGTTTTCACTATAAATATAAACTCTTTAAGTTTATTATAATACTATTTAGATACTACTGGGGCGCCTCTTATAGCTAGCTTCTAATATTAATAAACTTCCTATTTAGATCTAACTTAGCAGTAAATAGTAAACTAAATAGATAATATAGAAGATAATAAAGATTTGAGTAGATACTAAGATTATAGAATTCTTAATAGAGGTTCTAATAGACTAATAATAGATAAATCTAATTACAGATAAAAACTAAATCTTCTAAAAAGTTCTTATATAACTCTAACGGAACTATAAAGTAGTTTTACAGACTATATAGACCTCTTTTTTAAAGAGGAAGCCCCTCCTAATTAATACTCCCTTTAATAGTAATATTTTTTACTTCTCAGTATAGAAGATAACTATATAATATAAACTTAAGGTTAACTAGGTTTTTATTAGAGGACTAGGGAACGTTTAGTAGTTCCTCTAGACTAACCTCTTACTAAAGGTCTAGATATAGATTAGTAACTTCTATATAACCTAGAGGCCTCTATATAGCTAGAATATTAACATTTTCCTCTAGTATCTTACTAAATACTATAAAAACCCCTACTGCAGTATCTAAGCTCTCAAGAAAATATAATACTTCTAATAAGAACTTAAGTAGATATTTATAAAATTCTTTATTAAATTTCAATTAGCTATAAGTTAAGTAGGGAAGTATACTTAAGTAGGGGATATCTAACTAAACTATCTATATCTAGCCCTCTCCTACTAAATTCAGATAGCTACTATTAGTTATAATATTAGCTAAATAGATTACTATACTACAGTTTAGTACTATTATATAATTACTATAAACCTTAAGATTCTTAATATAGAGTCACGAAATTATAACTAATCCTAATTCTAATTACAGATAGAACCCTCAGTTAACTAGAATAGGGATATACAGATAATCAGTATAAGTATAGCTTACGCTACTTTAGTATTAATATAATACTACTATAATACTAACTATCCTCACTAAGGGGGGTTAGGTAGCTAGAATTCTATACTAGCTAAACTTTTATTAACTACTATAGTAAGTATATATAGAATCTAGTAGATAGACTTAGTAGTCCTACAGGCTTATATACAGACTAGTATCTATATTTACTATAGTATTAAAGACTATTTTATTACTAAATATAAGCTATATCCTACTTACCCTCCTATAGCTCTAAATATTAATATCCAGACCTTACAGCTAGATAAGGAAATTATAGATAATAAGGAAAAAGAATAATCTTCCAGAAGAAACTCCCTAGGGGATAGAGTAATATAACTACTAGTAACATTAGTATAATAATAGATAAAGCTCGTGAAATATAAAACTAGATAGATAAATTATCCTTCCTAGTCTCTATATTAATACATAGTAAGTTTTTTATCTCTATCTAAATTAATAGTAGTTATAATAATTATGAAGTAGTTAGTAAGGAGTTTATAAAGTAGTAGGATCTTACTATTATTAATTTCTTATAACTTTACTAGATAGGGACTATCCTCAATACTAATAAAGTTATAGTTATTATTAAGATAGTTAGAGTCTATATTAATCTAGATTGATAAGTATTTAAGATTCTATTCTATATTATTCTAAATCTAGTATAGCTAGCTATTCTTAGGAAGTTATAATTATAATACTGAGAGATTATTCTTAACCTTATAAGAAATAAAATAAAGATAGATATAGTTAGTAGTCTTATAATACTAGCTATCAGTAATATCCTAAAGAATATATATATAAAAAGATTTACTAACCCTATTAAACTATTAGTAATTATATTAGCTAATATAAAAGAGAGAAATTATAAATAGATAGCTACTAACTTAGTATAAATTAATATAGCCTTTACCACTATATTATTAGTAACTCTTAAGTAATTAGTATCTACCTTACTGAAGATCTATATCCCCTTTATAGACTTATTTAATAAAGAAAAAGCCTCTAGTTTTCTACCCTACTAGAGAACTCTTAATTACTATATACAGCTTAAGAAAAACCTAGATAAAATTAAACTAAATCTATCCTAAAAACTACTTTATAATATATTATAAGAATATCTCCTTAAGGTATAGCATCAGATTACTAACTTAATAAATAAAAGCTAAATATAAACTAAATTTTCAGCTATAGAAGTATTTATCCTTCTAGTTAAGAAGCTAAGAGGGAAATAGTAATTCTATATTAACTATTATACTCTTAATATTATTAGTATTTATAATTATTACTTCTTACTATTAATTAAGGAGATATTCTACTTATTATCTAAAGTGAAATAGTTTGTAAAAATTAATATTCAGGTAGCTTTCTATAAAATATATATTATAGAGGGGGATAAATATAAGATAGGTTTCTAGATATATTTTAGCTTATTTGAGTAGCTAGTTATACCTTTTAGGTTAATTAGTATACTTATTATATTTTAGTAATATAATAATGGAGTACTTCAGGATATTCTTAATAATTTTATTATAATATATTTTAATAATATCCTTATCTATAGCTGTAAGTTATAAGCGAATTATAAAGCTAAAGTTACTTAGGTTCTAGAGTAGCTAAAAGAGGCTAATTTATATCTAAATCTAGAGAAATATAAGTTCTTAATATGAAAGATTAAATATCTTAGTTTTATTATTAAGGTTGGAATGGAGATATATTATAATTTTAAGAAGATTAAAACTATCTAGAAGTAGGAGGTTCCTAAGAATATCTAGAGCGTCTGGAGTTTCCTCAGATTTATAAACCTTTATTATAATTTAGTAGATTACTTTTCTAGCCTAATAAAGCCTCTTATGTAGTTAATATAGAAAGAAATCCTATTCTAGTAGGATAAAGCTTATAAGGAGGTATTTAATACCCTTAAAATTATATTTATATTAAAGTTAGTTATAACCTAATAGGATCTAGAGAGATTTATAATAGTAGAGGCAGATTATTCTAAGGTAGTATTAGGAAGTTACCTATTATAGGAGGATAAAGAGGATATTCTATAAGTAGTAACTTACTATTTAGTCTAACTAACTCTAACCTAATAGAATTATATTATTTATAATAAGAAGCTATTAGTAGTTATATTATACTTAAAAATATAATTAGTAAAGTTATAGAATATAGTAGAATGTTTTATTATTTTTTCTAACTATAAAACTTTAGAATATTTTATAAACCTAAAATCTATCTTAGAGTAATAAACTAAGTAGACTGAAACTCTATTAGAATTTAGTTTTATTCTAAAATACTATTTAAACTATCTTGTGGGGTATTTAGATACTCTATTAAAGTAAAAGTAAAATAATATAACTAAACTATAATCTCTAATATAGATTCTCTACTCCCTATAAATTAATATAGTAGATATAGTTAGATTACTCTCTATAGTTTCAATCTAATAGATAGAGATAGATAGAGATAGAGAAGAATCTATACTAATAGTTAATAATTACTAGTAAAATACTACTAAACTACTAGATAAATATATAATATTCCAGGATATTATACTACTAATACTCTAGAACTAAGGAGTTTCAGTAATACTAATATATAAAATCTGCTAGAATATAGTCTAATAGGTAATATAGATATTCCCCCTAGAGGTAAATATAAAAATATAAGTAGCTAACTACTTAGTAAGATTGAGTAGTATACTATTATACTAAAGTAGAATCTGGATCTCTAAATATAAACTACTAATTATAGTGATCCTTTAAATAATCTATAATTTTCCTATCCTAAGCTACCTTAATATTAACTTAATATTTATGATATCTTTATAAAACTAATATTAGGATAGAATATTAAGAGATATTAAGTAATTTATTAAAATATATAATATCTACTAATACTCTTATAAGAATAAGAAACGCTAATAGAAACTTTCATAATTCCTCCTAATTCCTAATAGATTCTAGTTCTAAATCTTAATTAACTTTATAATAAAATTACCTTCCACTAAAGAGAGTAATTCCAGGTTCCTAATAGTTATTATAAATTAGCTTTCTAAATATATCTAATTAGAAACTATAATATCTATATTAGTTAAAGTTTATATAGAATATTCCTGAAATATATAGTAGCGGTTCTATAGTTTCCCTATATTAACTATTACTAACTGAAGGTCTAACTAAGTTAGTATCTTTTAGTTAATATTATATTAATCTACAGAAATTAAATAATTTCTTTTAATATTATTCTACCTCCAGATAGATAATAGTATAAAATAAGTAATACTTAAGATTTAAATATTCCTATAGATATATATTATCTTTTTACAGATAGACTAACTATTATATATTACTATATACTAACTAACATTTAGTAATAGAGATTCTTCTGTAACTAAAATAAATTCCAATAAACTTCTAAATAACTTTAAGGTAATCTCTATTCTATATATTATAATAGAAGAATCCTCTATAAACTTAAACTTAAAGTAAACTTTAATATTTCCTACTTACCTTAAGGAGGATATAACTTTAGCCTAAACTATAATAATTTACACCTAGTAGTATAATAAGATAGAAGCTAATAGAATATAATAAATAGTAGAAAGATTCTAAATTAGTAATAAAGTTTAGCTTTCTTTATAATATATTAAAATAAACTAACTACGTAAGAAGCTTAATTAGATAGTTTATAAATACTATATTATTAATATACTAAACCTACTTAATATTATATTAAATATCCCCCTCAGTATCTACTTAATATTCTATATTAACCTTATTAAATAGACTGAGAATATTTTCTTACTTTTATAATATTATATCGATACTTATCCTAATTCTATCTTTATCCTAGTGAGGGAAGATAGTAAGACCTAGGAGGAGTATAAAATTAAGGAGATTCTTATAGTAAAGAATACTCTAGAGTAGAAGTAGAACTAAAATATATTAGTTGAATAAAGAGGCTATAATATACTAACCTAGGAACCTTTAGAAAGCTTAGTTAATAATAAGGTAGTATTATATTTTAAATTATAATATAAAAATATTTATAAGAATAATAAACTAATATTAATTTACTAATAATAGAAAGTTATATAAGCTATAATTAGAATATAAAATAGCCTCTAAACTATATAAATATAGAACTATAAAACTATCTCTTAATAAATAAATTATTATCCTTCTTCTCCTTCTCTACTATATTTATAAACTCCTCCTTATCCTCCTTACTCTCCTTATTATTATTCTTAAAAGGATAGATATAGCTAACTATTAGCTGAGGTATTATTAGTAGGGATAGAGGGTAGTAAGAATATAGAAGTAATAAATAGTTAAACTAGTTTCAGTAGGGCTAAAGATATAATTATAGTAGTTATAGGGAATTATATAACTATTAGAGTATATAATAGTATCCTGCTGGAAAGAAGTTAATAAGATAGTTTAGGAAAAAAAAGAAAGAAAGGAAAAAAAAGAAACTTACTATTATCTATATAATACTACTAAGGCTAGTAATTACCTACTTAGGGGTGAAAGTAGTAGTAAGTAAGATATTACTTTTAGTATAAGATAGGGAAATGGTGGATATAGTAGTAATATAGGTAGAGGATACTTACTGAGTATAATAGAGGTATTTATTATAATATTAAACTATAGTAGAAAAGTTAGGTAAAAAGATAGTCATATAGTAGCTCTTAGAGCTACCTCTCTTATTACTAGTAGGAATAATAGAAGTAATAATATACTTACTATAAGTAATTAAATAATTGACTTAGTAACTAGTAGTATATAACTTAAGGCTAGTAGTAAAGAGATATGAATCCTACTTACACTTTAATTTTATTACTAAATATTTATAATAGAAGTAATTCTAATTTAGAATATAACTCTAAATAAAGTTATTCTTATTATATTTAAATTAATAGTTAAGGTAGGTAAACTTAACTATTTAGGGAGGTTAGTTCTCTTTATTATTAGAAGTACCTTTAATAATATAGCTACTATAAGTATAAGAGGCAGACTTACAGGAGGGAAAATAGTAGTTAGAATTATTATTAAGGAGATTAGTATCAGTAGGAGAAATAACTAATATAATAGAAGGAAATAGTAATAATAGGAAAATAGAGGTAAAATAGTAGCAAATTAGTAGTATTATAGAGAGCATAATAGAGAGGTAAGTAGATTATCTAAAGAAAAGAAAGAATAGTTATAATATAGAAGGGAAAAGTATATCTTATAGTTATAGAGGGGAGGGAGATTACAATATAAGATCACTTAGAAAGTAATCTGGGGGATAGTAATATAAATTTTTCTTTTAACTAAGCTATCTAATATTAAAAGGATATATTTTTCTATTAGCTTGATTTACTTAGGTAATTAAGTAACTAGTAATATAGCTGCGAGGCTATTAATAATTATTATTTCTATAGTGATGGAGGGAAAGTTAGTAAGGAGTATATTATAGACCTAAACCTTAGGGCCTATGTAAGATATAGCTATATAGGCTCTATAGAGCTGCTACCCCTATAGTTTAGTAAAGAGTTTTCACTATAAATATAAACTCTTTAAGTTTATTATAACACTATTTAGACACTACTAAGGCATCTCTTATAGTCAGCCTCTAATATATAGTAATAATAATAGTTATAATAATAAGAGGTTATAGTAATAAGAGGCTAGTAGTATATAGTGATAAGAGGGTTAGTAGTATAGTAATAGTAGTAGTATCTAAGAAGTTATATTAATAAGAAGCTAGTAATATATAAGAGGTTAGTAGTATATAAGAGATTGGTAATATATAGGAAACTTTAAGAGACTCTATAAATAATACCACTCTTTCTACTATAGGGATGGAGTTTTGAAAAAGTACTGAGAGTCTAATTAAAATATATAAGGGATAGTAGAGGGTTAGTAGGAAAGCTAGAAAGTATACTATAAAGTTAGATCTGGGAATAGCTTTATTTTAAGCTACGAGACTATAAAGATATAGTCTATAAGGGGGGGGAATATATTAGAGTATATTAGTAGCTTTCAGTTAGACTACTAAGTTACTACTTAGGTATATATAAAGAGGGATATTTAGATTATAATAGCTGGAGTTTCCAGAGTAAAGTGGTTAGATTTAAATATTTTAATAACTATATATTTATATCGACCCTCTATATAAATTTATTATTTAGTTACTAATTTATTCCCAATAGAAAGACTTAAATATATAGGAAGAATCTGTATTACTATATCGACTATTACTTATAGAATCTAAATTAGTATTCTTTAAGTAAAAGCTTTTTTAGTGTCTAGCTGGTAGGTTACTAAGTATACTATATAGTATTAGTTAGTTATATTCTTATAATTATTCCTACCTTTTGAAACCTTAGTTCCTAAAGTTATAATTATATATTTTACCTTATCTTCTGATTATAAGGTTTTACTAATATTACTAATTATATAATAACTATAATACTGATATTTATTACTATTATTAAGGGATTGTAACCTATTTTTATTACTAAATATTAGTTTAAAAACTAATCTTATATTCTTAAATAATAATATAATTCTTTATAATATTATTATTATAAGTACTCTATTTATTCCTTTCGTTTATTTATTATATTATTTATTTTTAGCTTCCTAGGAGGTTAAAACTTATAATTTTTATATATTATTTTATTATTAAAGGTTTATTATAAGTTTCTTAAAATTACTTTACTATACTTATAGTAGCTTTTCTCTCTTTTTTATTATATATTGTTTATATCTCTTAAGGCTTTTCTTTTACTATCTTTATTTTTTAGATATTCCTCTATATTTACTTACCAGATACTTACAGTTTTATTTTCATTTTATTTATATTTCCCTTCATTCTTATTCTTTTTCTATTTATTATTAATATAGTATATGTTCTATAATAATATCTTATATTATTATAATTATATCTATCCTTCAGATATATATTTATAATAATCTTAAGATTCATAATAAGAGTTTTCTTTATCTAAAGTTTAGTAACTATATACTATATTTTAACTATTTCGTATTCTTTAATCTTAACATAAAGAAACTTGTCTATATTATTAGTAAGTATAATATAAAGTATATAATCTGTAAAAAGAATAAGCAAAAATACTATAATATAAATTATGCCTTTACTATATTATTACTACTCTTTTACTAATTTTATAGTATAGATCTCCTTTAAGTTATATAATATTACTTAAGGTATTTAGAATAAGTTTATTTATTTCTATAAGTTTCTAAAGTAGAGAATCTTATAATTCTATTATAGGGATAAACTTCTTTATATTATCTTTAAGGTTTTAGTAAAATAATAATATATGGATAAAATTATTTAACGTTCTATTACTAATATAAAATAATTAAAATTAAGCTTAATATATTATCTCTTTCAGAAGATATTATTTATTTATAAATATATAAATATTATATTCCTTATTTCTGTAAGTTATATTAAATACTTACTATACTATCTCTATTAATTATTTTAAATAGGTAAATATTCTTAGTATAGAGACTAAAATACTTTACTATATATCTACTATATAATTTATATATCTCTAGAAAGATAATTCTACTATTATACTAAATAATAAACTTACCTATTTTCTTAATAATCTTTATTATACTAAATTCCCACTTAGTATTAAGATATATACTATTAAGATAATATTCTAATTTAATAATATTCTCCACTAATATCTTACTAACTATTCTATATATAATGTTCTCAATTACCTTTTTACTATTAAGAATAAGTAATCTATTTCTTATTAATTTAATATTATCACTTCTTACTATATACTTTCCCCTATTTTACTATTTATTAATAGTAAATTTAGTAAAAATATTAATAAGAATAATAATAATAATTATAATAATAATAATATTAATAGTAGTAATTCATTTGGTAGTAAGTTTAAGATAGTTTAAACCTGTTTAAGGTTTTTCTATTTATTCATATTTACTTACTATTCTATTAATAATAATATTATTATTACTTTTTATTCTTAAGATTATATTATTATTACTTCTCGTAGTTTCTCTATAAATACTAATCTTTCAGTTAGTTATATTATTAAGAAAATTATATTTGATAATTTCCCTTCTAGTAATATTTATATAGTAAGCTTTCTATATTAACTTACTAAAAGTAGTAATATTAGTAATATTATAATATTAAGTATTAAAGAGAATATTAATAACTTTAATAATAAATTCCCTCTAAAGAAGTATAAAATCCTTTTATCTAAGACTACTATTACCTTATTATCTTCTATAACCTCTTACTAAGTATTTACTACTACTTTTAAGAAAGTTACGTTAAGAAAATTACTTTCAAGAAAATTACTTTAAAGAAAATTACTTTAAAGAAAGTTACTTCTAAGAACATTACTTCTAAGTAAGTTACTATTTCTATCATTATTTTAAAGAGAAATTAGGAATATTCTTATAAAACTACTTCTATATTCTTAGTATATTTAGTATTCTTAATTATATATACTAACTAATTTATTATTAAAATTTATAAAGTTTCCAGTTTGAAAATATATTCCTTAAGATACTATTTAAGATATTTTAATAGTTAATAGATTTTCTTTCTTTCTTTCTCTCTATATAATATTACTATATATTTAGTATTAATATTAATTATTCTACTTTCTATAATAGTAAATTATCTATTCTTTATATTTATAGATAACTTTATTTATATTATTTAGATTAACTATAATCTTCCAGATATTATATTTTACTAATTAGCCTATCTATCTTATTAGAAAGTATTTATTAAATCTATCTTCTTATTTATTAATAATCTCTTTAAACGTCTACCCTACTAAATTATCTTCTAACTTAGGTAAAATAGCTAAATATTATTATTTTCTTATTAGTCTATCTAAAGTTTAAGAAATAAAACTGGAAATATATTCTATATCTACTAGTATTATTTTAGTAAATATACTCTATATATCTATTTTCTAATTCTTTCAGTAATAGAAACTTTAATATATCTTAATACTAGCTTTCCATATTTAAACTTAAAATTTCTTATTAAAAGTTTAATAGTAGCTTTATATATAAACTTATACTACTTATATCTTATATTATATATTTTTACCTAACTCTCTTTAATTATCTACTAGTAAGTTACTATTTACTTATATAGCTAGCTAATATAGTTAATATACTTTATTATATTTTATACTACTAAGTTACTTTTTACTATATATGTTACTATTTATAAGTGAAATCTATATAATCTTTCTTTTAGTAAGTAGCTAGTAATAATATATTTACTATTATTATATTTAAATATAGCTTCTTATAATTATACTATTTAGACTATAGGTAAATTGTCAGTAAGTATCTAGGAGTATTACTTTAGAGTCTAATATATCCACTTAGTTTACTTAATAATTTATAGATAGTATATTATTAATATCTATTATTTAATAAAATACTTTACTATAAATTTCTTTGAAAACTAACTAATAAGAAACTTATCTTCATTATTAATAATATCTTCTGGAATACTAAATTAGTATTCAACTTCCTTATAAAATATTACTGCTAGTATTATAGCTATTATCCTCTTTATTATTAGAATAAATAAAGTAAACTCTATAAATCTATCTATAATTATAAAGATAATATTATATATACTACTATCTCTCTAAATACTCTCTGAAAGTTTGGTAGTAAAATTTATATTAAGTTTCTAGAATAGTTCTGTAGGAATTAGTAGAAACTATAATTATCTATATAATTTATACTCCAGTATTTCAATATCTTAGTAAATCTAATATAACATTATATAATCTTATATATTTATAATTAGATTATTTTAATAAAAGTTTCTCTTTACTAAATTATAGATTTTATTTATATCTATATATTCCATTTTATACTTATTATATTATAGGTAAAGAATTTTATATTTTAGGAATTCTAGGTTTAGTACAATTAGTTTTCCTCAAAAGAAAGGTATTTCCTCGATATTAACTAAATACTAACTTATACTTCAGGCTATTTCCTAAATTCTCTCTATATATATTTAGTAATCTTTCTTATGAATTTACAGCTTGTTTCTAAATTATTTTAGATATTGAGATATTTCTAGAAAGTATATAATTCTTATCTTTTATAAACTTCCTTATTACTAAATATAGAATATACTATACTAAAATAGTAATTTTAGTTTTAATTACGTTCTCTCTACTATTTAGTATTTATTAGATATTCTCTATTTCTCTTTATTAGAGTTATAGTATTGTACTATTACTCTTTTTATTCTAAATACTTCATATTAGGTAAGTAAGAATTAAGTATTCTACTTTACTCTTATAACCTTATATTTTCTATTTACTCTAGGAAATTAATTATTAGAGTTTAGGTTATATAGTTTATATTATACTCTAAATTAGTTAAACTTTAATATTAAAACGTTTGATAGATAGATTATATAGTAGGCTATATATAAATAGTTTCTGTTTATCTATTATATAAAAGGTTAACGTTTCTGAAAATAAACTCTATTTTAATTTATATATCTGGAAGTTTCCTACTTTTAGTGGAATTAAAACTTTCTATCTTTATTATTATTTCTACCAAGATTAATACTATTCTTAGATATAATTCTAAATTTTCTATTCTTCTGTAATTTATTAAATGTCAAATTCCCTCAATCTATTTACTAATTTTCTATATTAGTTTAACAGATTATAAACTTAATTTATATACTCTTATTACTTTCTTATTTATTAATCTTTATTTTCTATTGATATTAATATCTATATCTTTACTAATATCTATTCAGATTATACTAAATATTATATCAACTAACCTTAAGCTTCTCTTTACTTATTTGTCTCTAAAAAGCCTCTCTTAATTATCTCTATAAGGTTTTATACTCCTTTTTCTTTAGTTAATAACTAAGGGAACCTTTATATTAATTAATTAGTTTAATACTAGATAAACTTATAAGACGATTATATTAGTTAGAATAGTAAGTTTACTACTAAATTAGGGAAAGAGATAGTTAAGTAGTAGAGACTAAGATCTTTTATATTTAGATTTACTAAAACCTTCTATAAACTAACTTTTAGGTTCACTAAGATTTTCTATAAACTAGCTTTTTAGTTTTACTAAGATTTTCTATAAACTAGAATACTATAAATTTACTTAGATGTTTATAAATTAGAATATCTATCAGTTTACTAAAACTATTTTAAACTAAGTTGTATAGTTACTGACTATTAATAAAAATAGTTTCTTTTAAAATTTAAACTCTAGATCTCTACTAGTTATAGTCCTTATATTAATCTTTCAGATTAACTGTTAGGCTATTTATCTATTAATCTTGCTGATTAATAGGATTTTACTGAAGTTAGTCTATAAGTATCTTAATTTTATATTAGAATCTAGATTAACTCTTTATTAAATAATTACTTTATATATTTAAGGTATTTTTTAACTTATAGAAGACTCTAAATCCTACTTTTTCCTTAAGTTAAAAGGAATTTAGAATTATAGTATTTGGTTTATCTAAATAAAGATTTTGCTTACTAGTAAAGATATATTTATAGATTTTACTAAACTTATTACTAAAAGTAATTCTGATAAATATTATAAAGTTTTTGTTTATATATAGTTAAACTATAAGGATAGTTTTTTAAACGTTATTAAGAATAATACTAATATATCTAATACTTTCAGTCATTTAAAAAAACTTTATAAAATTACTGGTTTTTTAAATAAGTTTCTTACTTATAAAGAACTTTTTAATATTACTTTCAGTAAGTTTAAAATTATAGAAGAATATCTTAATAAGATAAACAAACTTATGAAAAGTCTATCTTATAATAAGGTTAAATTATTAAATTAAATAGTTATTACCTATATTCTGAATAGTTTAGATAAAAGTTATAAAGGTTTTATTATTATTATTACTTAAAGTTTTAGATTTAATAAGAATTCTTATAAGTTAGATTCTTTATTCTCTAATTTATTAAGTAAACTAAGAAGAAAGATATATATTTCTTTAGTTAACTTTAAACTTAAAAAGGATTTTGAAATAAGGTTACTAAGTAATCTTCTAATAAGATAAAAAAACCTTAGAAGAAATAGAAAGGTATCTTCTGTAATTACTATAAAGAAACTAACTATACTAAAGAGGATTATTTTGATTTTTATCCTAAAAAAGCCTCTAGCTAGATAAAAACTATAAAAAATAAAAACTCTTCTTTCTCTATTTCTATTAATAAGAGAAAAATGAAGAAGAAAAAAAATAAGAAAAATAACTCTAAAAAAGTAAATATTCTTTTAATAGAAAAAATAATATTTAAAAGATCTTTAGTTCTATAACTGAAAATCTTATACTAATAAAACTTTAAGTTCTTTAATTTCTTAAAAGATTTAAGAAACTAGAAATATTAGTTTTAATAATAAAATTAATACTATTTCTTTTTTTGTTAATACTAATACTACTATTTATATAGTTAAAAATTATTCTCTTTTAGTTAATAAAAAGAATATTATTAAACCTATTAAGTAGAGTAATATGAAGAAATTTCTTTGACTCTAAAAGGTAATTTAAAAATTACTTTAAATAATATTAAATGTCTTTTAAGAAATATCTATTATATACTATAGTTAGATATTAATTTATTAAGTTAATCTAAACTTAATATTANNTAATATTATAGGAATCTTATCTATCTTTTTTAATAAACTAATATTATTTAATATAAAGAGGGATAAACTATTACTTATAGAAACTAAAGTTAATCATAATTATACATTTTAACTTCCTATTAGTAAAGTTTAATTCTTAATATTATTATTAATAATAATATTGATTACTTAAAGCTCTAGTATAATTAAATAGGTTATACTAATAATATTCTTAAGTTATTTACTGGTATTATAAATAATATAAATTATAAGTATAATAAAGATAATAAATTGTCTATTTATGAAGTCTACCTTAAAAGTAAGTTTACTAATAAAGTTAATAGAGATTCTAATAACTTTAAGAAATTGAAGTTTCTTAATTATATTAATTCTAATTCATATAAACCTATATCTCCCGAAACCTATAATTACTATAAATACTTTATCTTATTTATTAATAAGTATAATAAATTTATCTGGGGAAAGTTATTCAAAACTAAAATTTCTGAAGAAGTAACTTTAGCTTTTAAAAACCTTATTAATATAACTAATAATAATAATAATAATAAGAGAATTAAAGAAGTTAATACTAATAGTAGCTCTAAATTCTGGAATAATAGAATAAAAGTTATCTATCGAAATAATAATATTATCTATAATATAAAACTACTTTATACTTATGAACCTAGAAGTTTAATTAAGAAAGTAATTAGAATTATTATTCATAAAACTAGAATCCTTCTCTGTAACTTTAGTTTATCTTTATATCTTTAGAGTTTAGTTATTACTACTTTAACTTATATTTATAATAGAATACTATATTCTTCTATTAGATTCAAAACTCTATATAAATTAAAAAATAAAAAGCATTTTTCTTTTCCAATATAAGAGTTTAAAGTAGTCTCTATTATTATAAGATTAAAAATAAATATTCTAAAAAGCTAGATTCTAAAGCTAAAAAAGATACTATAGTTATTTTTAGCTATAATATCTATTTAGTTTAGAATTTGAAGTCTCAAAATACTATTTTGTCTAGAGATATAAATATTAGGTTAACTGGGTATTAATATAGTAAAAGCTATAATAGTGGGTGACACACTAGATACCCCACTCTTTAGACTAATTAGATAAGAGGAATTATCCTATAGATTAATCCTAACGGTATATAGTATATATATATATACGCTATAATATAGATTTAGATATAAATAATTAGAGACTACTAGTTATAACCTAGTTATGATAAATTAATTAATTATAAATATTTACTAGTTGTAAAGTAATACGAATTAGTAGTTTAACTACTTCTAATATCTATTACTACTACTTAACTGCAGATCAGTAAGGAATACCTAAAGAGATAAGATTATAATACTTCCTAAGGGACTCTATAGATAGCTTCTAAGTAGAAATAGGTAACTTAAAGCTATTATAACTATATATTACTCTAAGAATATTAATAATAAGCTTATAATAGAAATAGAAGTAAAAATAAACTTATAATAATCTATCTACTTAATATTATTTTATATTCACTATATAATAAAAGATAACTAAAATTAATATTAAATTAAGATAGTAAACGCTAAGATAAAGTAAGAAGATTAATATATCCGGAAGGAAGAAATTTATAATAAAACTATCATCTCTCACTACTACTCTCTAATATCTTATATATATTCAACTATTAAGAGATAAGAAAGTATCTTAATAATAGAAGATATAATATATTAATAACTAAAAATAATATATTAAAAATCCCTCTTTCTAATATTCTATAGAAGAAGTAAAATACTTTACTTAATATACCTATATCTATAATATAGCTTACCTAGCAGTTAGGATTTAACTATAATAAAAATAATAATAAAGAGAAAAGTTCTTATTTTATATAGTAAGAAGACCCTAGGAATAATTATAAAAATATAATTAATAATATAAACTAATATATAAATATTCCGGATTTAAAACTAAGTAATGATATTACTTTATAATCTTTTTCCCCTATATATTCTGTATATAACTATAGTAGGGAAGCGTCCTAATTGGGATTCCCTAAGAATAATATATTATTAAAGATATTATAACTAATATTGAGATAGAAAGTATTAAGAAACTATTATCTCTTATCTCTGTCTATAGATATCTAATAAATATTCAATAAAATATTAATAATAATAAGATAACTATAAGTTAAACTAATAAATACTATAACTAGTATAAGATGAGGGAATACTAATACTAATAATATTACTATTTACTTAAAATGCCTCTATTAGGAGAGTCTTTCTAATAAACTATATTCTAAAAAAGAATAAAGAGGAGAGATATTTCTGATAATAGTAGGATTAGAGGATAAGAAAAGGAGGGAATAATAAGGAATAATATAAGAGGAGGATTATTTAAACTAATAGTAAAATAATATATCTAACTAGCTAACTACTATAGTTTATTTTTAAAACTTCCCTCTGTGGTAATAAAAAATTAAGAAAAAGTATACTAGATAATATAAGTTAGTATAACTAATAATATCTTTATATTATTACTTATTATCCCTATCTACTATAGGTGGTATATTTATATCATAAAAAGCTAAGCTAAGTTAATAATAACCTTAATAAGATTACTATCTAATAATAGTTAGCTTTTACCTCCTAAGTAAGCTTCTATAAGAATACTACTGAAGTATATTAATCCACTACTGGTATTACTAGTAAGAAATAAGGTTTACTGAATTAATAAAGATTAGGAATAGGAAGATATTTATAAGGTTTTTACTAGAAGGAGATATTTACGTAATAGTTATAATTTATCTAATAAGTATATATACCTCTAAAGCTGCAGCTTTTAGAGAAATACCTGCAATTAAGATATAGTAAAGTTATACTAATTATAGATACTCTCCCAGCTTGATACCTTAAATATATCTTCCTCCCTAGACCCTATTAATAGCTTTTATAAGGATATAATCTATAATAATATTTCTGTAATTGAAATTAATAAGTATAAGAAGGTATTCTAATATATAGAAGTAAAGATACTAGTGGGAATATACTGAAAAGTTATATCTTAATAATCAGGTAAGAATATTAAATTTCAGATAAATATTAGTAGTAGTATTCTTAATATTATCTTTACCTACTACTATATTTACTTATAGAAAGAGTAAAGTATCTATTTTAATAAAATAGAGGAAGTTTATTATATTAACTTTAAGGGATAGACTCTAGAATATTTTAATAATATAGAAAGGATATTAATATAAGCTTTTAAGAACTACCTTATAGGGAGAGATATATATTTCTCCATAGATAAAAGTATATTAAAGGAAAAGCTAGTTAAGATTTTTAAGGAGGAGATACTAATAAGATAAATAGTAGAGAGTATTAAAACTAACTAATAAGGATACTTCACCTTTAGATAAGAGATTATAAAAAACCTTAGCTTTATTAATAACCTCCTAGAAGTAGGAGGATTTATTTCTATTAATTAATAACTATCTACACTAAGCAGCTTAATAATAAAGTTACACTCTCTATAATTAATATTATTAATATTAATAATAAAAGTAATATTAATACTAAGCTTATAACTAATAAAGCTAGATATATAAATAGATATTAACTTACTAAAGACTAAGAAGATAATAACTAATGAAGAAGAGAAATACCTAAAGCTAACTAGATCCCTAAGATTCTATACTTACCTTAGAGGAAAATATTAGTTAATATTGAAATATTATATTCTATTTAACTAACTTTATAAGAAAGTCAAGTTATTGTTTAGTAAAGTATATAAAATAAATAATAAATATACTAGAGAGAAGTATAATATCTTTAAGGATAAGATATAGATATTTATTACTAAATATATTAGCTATAATATTAACTGGGATATAGTAAGAGGAGTATTTAATAATATGCTAGTAGGATAGGTATACTTATACTATAAGATATTAATTTTACTAATCTAAGATAATCTCTTAATTACTTAAATAGCTATAATAATTAGAGATAAGTTTAAGATATCTATAGTCTATTTTAACTATTATAGGGAATAGAAGAATATAAGCTTTAAGATGTTTACTAAAAACTATAGGTATACTAATATATTTAAGATATTTAAAATAATAATAATATAGATTAACTTCTTTAGATATATCTATTTGAATCTATAAGATTTATAGAAGAAAATTAATAAGGAGATATATATAACTATACGTTAAGTATGTAATATAATTAATATACTTTATAATATTATTAATAAAGTTAAATTAACTATTAATCGGCTATATAAATAGATAATAGAAATATTTAGAAGTTAAAAGAGATAGTTAAAGTAAAAAACTAGCTATATTATAGATTATATTGAGTTTCTCATAGACTATATATATAATAGCTAAAAGTAAAATTAATATTTTAACTATTTTTAATTATTTTATCTATAATATATATAGGATAATAATATTCCTTTAGGATAGTTCTATAAGAAGGTATAAAGTGGGAATATATAAGGTAAGTATTAAGTATACTTAAAATTAGTGAATAAATACTAATTAATGAAGTATACTCTAGAGAAGTATAAAGCTACTACCGTATAATTGAAGAAGGTATTGATTATTAATATTATATTAGTGGAGGAGATTATAATATATCTTAATAATACTAACTTTATAGAGAAGATAATAGAGAAAGTGAGAGATAATATAGATAAAATATTAGAGAATAACTTTATAGCTATCTATTTCACTATAATAGATAGTTAGGAGGAGACTATTAATTCTATATAGCTTATAGAGATTCTTTAAAATTATATTTTTTACTATTTAATAACTATTAATAAATTAGAGACCTTTCTAATTTTATAGTATTTAGAAGTTATTTTTAAAGATATTCTCCTAGATACTAGAGTGGGTGGATCTTTTACTAGAAGGATATAATAATTTAGAGCTCTCTAGAGGATCTTACTTAATATTTTACTAAATAAGATAGTTCTAAAAATAAATATTAGATTTAGAAATAAGTAAGGTTTTATAGGTCTTAGTGTTACTAGAGTATTTATATTTTTTGGAGATATTAACTTTAATATTATACTTATAGCTACAATATTTCTATTAAGTCTTTCTAATATAGACTATTTCTAAATATATCTTAATAATCTTAATAATAAGATTAAGTAGGAGGGAGTATTACTACCTATAGAGAGATATAATAGGTATCTATAGTTTTTAATTCAGGAAGATATCTATAATAAGGCTATTAACTTCCTTATAGAGATAGAGATATAGTAGTTTTATAAGAGATTTAGTTATTTTGGTATTTATATATAAGTTAAATAATATACTTAAGAGAGTAAGTAAGACTATAATAATTAATAAGATTAAGGTAATTACTAAAAACTACTATTAATGCTAGATGAATAGTAAAATATTATACTAATTTAAGTTTAGCCTTAAGGATAATTATAAGTTTAATATAGAAATTATTATTAATATTATATATCTTAATAGTAATAAGCTTATATTATATATAATTAATATTTCTATAATATTGATAGTTATAAAGTTTATAAAAATATCTCTATAGAGGATATATAGTATATTCTGAAAGTATATTAAATTAATATATACTAGGTACCTTTAGATAGAATTATTACTAATATAGAATGTAACTTTATAGCTAAAAGTTTTAAGAAGGAAGCTAATAGTATAGATAGTAAGGTTAAAATTATATCAGTTAAAGTCTATAATAGTATTAGTAAAGTAGAATATTACTATATTTCTCTATAGAGGATATATAAGATTATGTGGGATAAAATACTAGAGATTAATAGAGAGGAGATACTATAAAGTATAGTTAAGATAGTTAATAATATTAGTAGCCTAAATAGTTTTATACTAACTCTGCTAGTTTTTAGAGTATATTTATATCTTAACTTAATATTACTACTATTACTAGATATTATAAGGTGAGCGGTTACTATCTAGAAAGTAATAGAAGAAGTATGTAAGATTTATACTTAATAGTAAGTGTCTAATATCCTAAGTGTATATAATAGCTTCTCTATAGCTTTAATCTACTATTTACTTCTTTAATTAGAAGTATATATCTACTGTAAATATTAAAGTTAGATAGAATCCTTTAGGTTTATCTCTATTAATAGTAAGATATATATTATAGAGATAAATAGTAAACTTAATATTTTTAGATTAGTAATAGTTAAGCTATATTATTAACTATATAGAAAAAAGATAGAAACCTAAGATCTATATAATAACTAACTACTAAGTAAATAACTGAAAGAGAGTATATTAATAGAGGTATTAAATAGAAATAGATTAAGGTGGCGAGGATAACTATATAAAAATATAACTTTTATTATAGAGGCTGGATTTATAGATAATATCTGCTATAATATCTATCTGATAATGAAAGAGATAGAGGTATTTGTTAAAATTATTAAGTTTCGCGAATATAACTTTATTTAGATATTAGGGAAGCTATTTTAGAAATTATATATTATAGAGTGGAATACCTTCTTAGTGAAAAATATATTCTACCTTAAATACTTTAATATCTGGAAATATAATAATATAAGGATCTTTAGCCTCTACTTTATTAATAAAGTTAAGAATATAGATAATATATTATATAAGAAGTTATAATTAGTTATTAAAAGCTTTAATAATTAGGGGAAGACTAATATCTTTATATAGTTACTAATAATCTAATAGGTTAGCTATTACCTAATATTAGTATTATTAGTAATATTTAAAGAAATAACTCTTATAGAGGTCTATCTCTAAGATATTACTTAAGTATATATATAGGTAGAGATAATACTGAATTACCTTATACTAATAAAGCTACTAGTAAGCTTATATAACTTATATCTAGAGAATATTATTATTATTATAGTTTAATTATTATATAGCTTTATAGACTTAGATATCTATTAGTATATAATATACTCTAGCTACTATAAAAGCTAATTATAAATAGAGACCTTATTATATAACCTATATTTTATAATCTCTAGGTTTAATAATCTATATTTTAGTATTATAGATATAAAAATAGATAATACTTTTAGACTATACTTACTTAAGTTTAATAATAAGGAAGAGGAGAAGCTTCAGTAAGCGGAATTTACAGTTAAACTGAAGTTAATATTTATATAATATAACCTCCTTATATTTAATAGAGATATAATTATCTTAAAGGATAATAATAATATTACTGTCACCCAAAAGGGATAAAATAAGAAACTTAAACTTATTAACTTTATATCTAAAGCTATAAAAGTAATATATATTAAATAATAGGTATAAGGAGTATATATAACCTCTATATACTAACTAGAGGTATATTTTAACTTCTCTATTATACCCTAATATTAAAACTTAATATTAGAGAACATCAAAAAACTTAATAAACACTTAGTATAGTAAATAGATAACTCTGAAAGAAACTTAATATTTTTTTCTACTAATATTAAGATAATAAAGCTATATATATTTATTAATAGATTCTTTACTAATAATAGTAATATAATATCCCAGCTTAGATTTATTATTATCCTAGAGACAGAAGATATTAGTAGAAATAATAATACTTTTAAGCTTAGAGGTAATATTATCTACTTTTTCTCTACTAAGTTAAAGAAAGTTATATATAATATATTAGTATCTAAATTCTATAGTATAACTATAAGAATTAATATAAAATATATAATATTCACCACTCTAAGGTAAATAACTCAATACTCTAAGATACTAATAATACTAATAGTAGTATATATTAACCTCTACTCTCTCTATAAATACCTTATTAAGTTAGATACTACTAAAGAGAAATATCTTATAATTAATATTATAATATTATAATAATTATATAAGAGAAGGAAGATCTTTAAGATCTAATATATTAATAGTAAAGATAACTTTACTAATAATATAACTAAGATATCTAATAACTGAACCCTTAAAGTATTTATTACTATAAATAAAGTAATTATAAAGATAGAAGGATAGGTTATAAAAGCTACAGAAAGTAAAAAGAGGAGGATATAAGGATAAAGAAGGTAAATAGAGGGTATTACTATAGGAGGACTTTAAGCTATCTAAGTAGTAATAATTAAAAAGTATACTTTTATAAGTAAATACTGTTTATAGTGTTTAATTGGTTTTTAGTATACCTAAAAATATATATATAACTAGTGGCTAAGTTTTTGCATTTTACGCTATTTTTGCATTTTATACTGTTTTTACGTTTTACGCTATTTTTACGTTTTACGCTATTTTTGCGTTTTATACTATTTTTATGTTTTATGCTGTTTTTGCGTTTAACGCTATTTTGCGTTTTTGCTAAAAGAGAGTATTACTAGTGTCGGGTTAACTAGGCACTAATATGGCAAAAGCTATAACAGTAAGTAATATACTAGGTGCCCCACTTTTTAGACTAATTAGATAAAAGGGATTATTCTACAGATTAATCCTAATAGCGTATAGTGTGTATATGTACGCTATAATATAGACTTAGATATAAATAATTAGAAACCACCAGTTATAACCTAGTTATGATAAATCGATCGATTACGAATATTTACTAGTTATAAACTAATAATAAATATTCTTAAAAACTAATTTAATTTCTAATAGAAAGAAAATTTATGTATTTTTAGTAATACTATTATTACTAAGTTTAGTTAACCTTTATAGATTAAATCTAACTAACTTAGATTGAATAATTCTTCTAAGAATCTAGTTACTACTATTAAGTTTAGTAGTTATAATAATTATAATACTACTAAAAATACTAATTTTTTACTTCCTCCCAATAAAATAGAAAATAGTAATATAAACTTAAATCCTTCTCTTAATAAGGATTTAGGTAGTTTATCTATAATTTATCCTAATAAGGTTATAGATATTAAGAACTTTAAAAAATCCACTATATCTATAGAAATTCCTTCTTTAAGTCTAGAAATTAAAAAAGAACTATAAACAGTATTTATATAAAGAGAGTATACTCCTCACAGTTAAAGATTTTCTATCTTTACTTCTTTATACTAACTATAATTAATATAACTATAATAATAGTTTATTTATTAATAAATATAGTGATTTTTATACTGCCTCTTATATTCTATCTACTAATATTCTTAATAAGCTAACTACCTTTTTAAATACTATAAGTTCTTAAAATAGTAAGAACTAAATTTAAGCTATAAATAAAGAAGTTAGGTCTACTGTGAAGGGCTGGATCTGGGCTTATTTAACCGGAAGGTGGCGTAAAATACTGTTTATTTAGAACTAAGGAGTAAAAGAGAAACTTTCATAAGTGCGTGGAAAAGTCTGTATATATAATACTATATAGAACCTACTGAGGTTCCACCTGAGGGAGGAGGTTAGCTTCAGATACCTAGGCATAACTCTAGCTGGATATCCAGATATAGCCTATAATATTACCTCCCTCCTCCCCAGCTGCCACTCAGCTGGAGGCTGTAGGCTGGATCTCTATTATTATCTATAATCAGTCTATATATTACCTTATACTACTCTAGAGCTACTATATCTATAATAATATTAATAGGCTTCTATATAGGATTTATATACTCTTCCTATTTAATGAGAGCTTCTTATTAGTATCTTCTTCCTACCTAATATATCCTCACAGTAAGAATACTTTTAACTAACTATTTAACCTCCCTATCGTTATCTACTAATAGTAGCAGCTAACTATTAACTATAACCTACCTAGATAGTGGATTAGTAGCAGCTCTCTGGAGTAAATCTATATAGAACTATAGGTAAATAGACTCTAGAGTATCCAGCTTTATAATATACAGTAAGAGGATCTTTATTACTATATACTTATAATACAGTTAGGCTAGCTTTTAGTTTAACTTCAGTAACTTATAGTTAGATATATTTAACTATACTTTATTACTAATTTAGTATTAATCTGCAGGAGACTAGGTTTTATTTACCTAAGTTTCTAACCTCTACTGAGTAGTAGCTATCTCTATATAGATATATATTATTACTAACTATATTCTCTTAACTAACTAGTAGGCTACAGCCTTATTACTATTAGGTAGTTCTATATACTCCTTAGTAACTAGAATAGAATTAATATAATATTTATAATCTATAAAGAAAGATATAGTTCCTATTATATTATACTACTAGTTACAGAGGGCTAACTATATAATAGGTAGTAGATTACCTTAGTTATCCTGAGACTAATAGGTAAACACCCTTAAAATTACTTAGATCTCCTAGTTATACTATTCTATAATCCCGTCGGTCTGCAAGTAGTAACTAGTGCTCAGTAAGTATATAATATCTATTAACCTACAGAACTCCTTCTAGAAGTAACTTACTCAGTTAGACTCTCTATTATTTATAATAGAGTATAATATTCTATAGAACCTATAGTAGTAACTAAGGAACTACTAAGTATATACTTTTATCTCTATTATATCTATCTTCTCTAATATAGAGGCTTTACTTAGTTAATTAATAATAACTTAGAAGTAATAGCTACTTTATCTTTTTATAGGGGGTAAATTAGTAATAAAGTCTATTAATAGATTAGAATATAACTAGTTAGGTACTAGTAGGAACTTTAGGAATTCCTTCTTCGTCTGCCTCTAAATATAAATACCTCTATATATATTATAGTTATATATAAATTAATAGATACTTTATAACTATCCAGACTAGTAGAACCGTTAGCTTACAATCTCTAGTGTACTGTTATACTCTAGGTAGCCTATAGGGGAGGAGTTATATAACTTCTATATTAGCCTAGTTTTAAGCTTATTAAGGAGGCTATTACTCTCTTTACTGCCTAGTACCTAAAGCTTTTCTCTGAAGGTAAGCTATCCTAGTATATTAATAGTATACTTAGTAATTCAGATCTTAATATAGAAATTAGGAGGGAAGTTATACTCTTCCTACTATATTACTATAAAGATCTATTAGTATAAAGAGTCTCTCTCGGCAGTATAGTTCTATATCTCTTATAGATCTAATCTTCTTTTAAAAACCTAGGTACTAATAATACTTATATATTTTACTTAAGGCCCCGTGGGGATAGTAACATTTAGAATAATCTATATTATTTATCTCTATTACTTCTTATTATTCTACCTTTTAGGAGTATCTTATTCCCTCTGGGAGAGGATATTAGAAGCTACTACCTAGGCGTCTAGCTAGTACTTAAGGTAAAAGTTATACTGAGATAACTCCTCTACCTACTAGCTTTACCTCTCTGTAAGCTATTATTTCTTTATAAAATATTTAAAGCTCTTATAGTTAGTAAGGACCTTAAACCTCCCAGTGCTTTATAGCTCTACTCTCTATACCTATAAATATTTTAGTATTATAAGGAGTTCCTTATTGTGGATTAAGTAATTAAACTCTATAGAGGTTAGGCATTAGGAGTGGAAAGCTACTAGATATCTCACTCTAATCTTATTAGTTTAGATTAATATACTTCTTAGGGTATATTCTAAATAGTCTGTCTCTACTATTATTAGAGCGTCAGGATTAAATATCTATAGGATTAGTTCTATAATAAAAAGTTATTTTAGTATAAGGAAAGTTTCCTACTACTCTGGTCCCTAGTTAAAAGAAACTAACTTCTAAGTTAGGTAGTTTAAAAGCTCTATAATAATACTATACTAAAGTATAAAGACTTTATAGTAGTTTATAAACCTAAGGAAACTATAGATACTTTTCAGTAAGCTAGAGGGAAGCTAATTAGTAATAACTTCTAACTTCTTAGGATTATAAGAGAAACTCTTTCTAGCTATTATAATATACTTAATATATTTAACTATAGTAATTAAGAATTTACATTTCTTAGAATCTAACTTAAAGTTTACATTAATAAGGCGGCTGAGTATTTAGTAGACTTTCTCCTTATACTCCTTTCGTAAGCTACTAATATAAATAAGAATATTATTAATATATACTATAACGAAATTATCTAGAAATTATTATAAGTAGTTATTAATATACTATTAAAATATAGTGGGGACATTAGTGAGTCTAAAGAAGTATACTACCTATTTGAAGAAACTATAATATATCTAAAAAGCTGTTTTCTCCTGATCTACTTTATTAATTCTAATTTTATAGAATATAGTAATAACGTTAAACTTAGTATACTAGTAAGTAGTAGTAACTCTCTGGAGGGTTTCTGATATTAGGGGGAGGGAGTAATAATCTTTCTTTATAATAATATTAAAAACTCTATAATTTATATAGAAGTATATTCCTCTATCTAGTTTTCTTATAAAGAGGATTAGGATACTAGTGGAGAAGCTACTTATCTTAATAAATCCCTTATTAAGTAAATCCTCTAGGATCTTCTTAAATACTAAAAGTTTCTTTTATAATATACTATAGAGAGGTTCCTATAGGAGATCTAGTTTCTATCCCTTCTTATTAGGAATTAATAAGATATAGTAGTCTATCCCTAGTTAACTGAGAGGTAGCTAGTATACTAAACCTAAATAGAAAAAATCTGGGAATTTCTTTAAGATATTTATAGGGATATAGTCTCTTAGGTCCACCTCTACCTTTAGGGTTAATATTTTCTTAATATCTACTAGACTAATAGATATAATCTAGTAGAGGCTTAGTGCCTCACTAATATATTACATAGCATACTAACAGATAAATATAAATAAGTTAGTATTAAGTAGCTAAGCTAACTGGATCTCCTTAAGCTATATAAGCTTATCCTAATATTCTAAGTATACTATTATACTACCTTTTTTATATATTATCTATTAAGCTTCAGTATTATAGATAATATAATTATCCTCTATCTATAGCTACTTAAGATATAAAAGTAGCTATAAGCTTTTTATAATATAGATATAGATCTTCTATATATAGCTACTAACTTCTAAAGTCAGGATAGTTACCCCCTAGATGTTACTAAATAATAACTTAGTAGTATATCTCCTTATTTATCTCTTTAACTTATTAATTAGTAAAAAATAAAATTTCTTTATAAGGAAAATATTAAGAATAATATATATATTACAGTCTATATTAATAAGTATATTAATAGAGTAACTTCTATTAATTCTAGTCTGAATAGTAGCTAACTATTAGTTACTTACCTATTCCTTTTTCTGTTATTTCCCCTATTTTATTACTTCTACCTTAGTTAGCTCTAGGGTCCAACTTCGCTCTAGAGTTACTCTTTTCCCAAATTCTTACTATTATTAAGTGGAATAATATTATCCCCCTGGTTATCTCTAGTATAATCTGGAGCAGCTATAGCTTTTATAACCTTCATACTAATCTTTTTATACTCTTAGGATCTATAGTTCCTACAGATATAATCTTTCTTACTGCATTTAAAATATTAATAGATATTCCAGTAGTCTCTAGAGTATTCTTTAGAGGCAGAAGAGAAGCTGCTAGAGCTCTAACGTTATTATTATTTCTTAACTGCCTTAGTTATTATAATATCACCCTCTGCGTCACAGGTAGTAAGTCTCTAGTGGGGCAGCTAATAATATATTAGTATCCTCTTTATATATTTAAACTTCTAAGCTATATTTTAAACTTTAAATAACTAAAGTTTATACTCTATAGGAAAGTTAACTATAATAAATAGCTTCTTAAGATAGGAGAATAGAATAACCTCTAGTAGGGAGATCTAGATTATATCCAGCTATATATACCCTCTAGTATTAACTAGAGTTTTTTAAATTAAGGTAGAAAGGTAGTTAGATATTTATTTTCCTTCTATCTGAGGCTCTATAATTAAGTAATAGTATGGAGCTAACTATTAGGATCTAGGTAAGTTCTATCTAGATAACTTATAAAATCGTTTAGATTATAGAAGTTCTCTAACTCTCCCACTATATAGAAGGTTTTAACTACCTACTGAAAACTAGAGTTTAAATAGGAGTAAATTAGATACTAACATTTCTAATTACTATTAAAAAAGTAGTAGTTAATCTTAAGTTTAGCTTTTATCTATTAGGCTTACGCTTAGTATTCCTTCCGCTTACCTAAAAACTTTAGGAGTAGGGGAAGAAGCTTCCTCTAGTAGTTAGCTACTAGTGGGAGTATAGTAGTATTATTAACCCTAAAGGCTATTATCCTAATAGATATTATTCTAGGGATTACTAGAGTATTCTGGTGTAGACTAGAGGTGTCTGTTATAATAGCTACCTGGGGGTTACTACCTACTATAGTGTCTTATTTTACTAACTTATATAAAAGCTTATTAATCCTCTAGTAGAGAAAGCTTAAAATATATTATAACTACTACTGAAGTAGTTTACTTATAGGGTTACTACTTATAGGAGTATCCTGGGGGGCTTTAATACTCTCTATTATTCTTTATATTAGTTACTTATTATATAATGTTATATCCTAGGAGCTACACTTAACTAGATTATATACTTAACCAGTGGGAAGCTACATTCTACCTAATATTATCTATATAGTAAATAAAATTAAGTTCTAAATATATAAAAGGCTGGACCTAGGCTTATTTAACTGGAAAGTGGCGTAAAATACTATTTATTTAGAACTAAGGAGTAAAAGAGAAGCCTTCACGAGTGCGTGGAAAAGTCTGTATATATGGTGCTATATGGGGCCCACTGGGGCCCCACCCGAGGGAGGGGGTTGGCTTCGGATGCCTGGGCACAGCCCTGGCCGGACATCCGGGCATAGCCCGTAACACTACTAAGTCTATAGAAGTTTAGACTATTATACTACTACCTAATTTATCTTTTATTAAAAAGAATAATATTAATATATCAGGAGGTAAATAAGTTTATAGAATAAAACCTCATAGTTAGAATCCTAGTAATTCTATACTTAAGGCTAAATAAATTACTAAGGGTTTTAATTAATACTTTAGTATTAATTATTTAGAAACCTTTAGTATTACCTATAAGTCTGAAAATTACAGATATTTACATATTTTATCTATTTATTATAACTGGATTTTGATTCAGTATAATATTACTACTATATTTATTTATACAAAAATAGATAAAAAGATATATATTAAGTTACCTACTAACTATATCTATAATTAGGATACCAAAAATTTAGTTTTTAATCCTAACTATAAAAATCAGCCTTTTATATATTTACTTAATAATACTTTATATAGGTTAAAATAAAGCTCTAGATTATAGTATTTATACCTTAAATTAGTTTTATATAAAATTAGTTTTTAAGTATCTCCTTATATTAAAGGAGTTTTCATATTTAATATTACTCTCAATAAAAGTAAATATTTAGCTATTCTAGTATATTAAATTAATAATATATTATTAGGAGCTAATGATTCTACTACTTCTAAGTATATATAGTAATCTTAAAAAGGATATAAAAATCTAAGATCTAGGAGAACCTAATATCTTCTTAGGTAATAACTTAGTAATTAGCAGAAAGAATAAAAGTATAGAAATAAATCAATTTAAATATACTAATAAAATTCTTACTAAATCTAATAAAGAAAATCTCTATAGTTTTAATATACCTATAGATAATAAATCCAAATTCTTTAAGAATAAGGATAATACTTTTAAGGAAGAAATATTAGAATATCAAAAAGAAGTAGAGGCTTTATTATATTTAGCTTTAAAAACCAGGCTAGATATTACTCTAACTATTACTACCTACTCTAGATTTTCTTTAAACTCTTCTAAAGAATATTTCATTACCTTTAATAAGATATAGAGTTACTTAAAAAAAAACTCCAATTATAAGTTAATTTATAACTATGATAATATTAATATCTTTAATTTATTTAGGTTTATAGACTTACATTAAGTAAGGATATTAATAATAGAAAATCCACTTCAGCTGATATATTTTACCTAGACCTTTATGATATTATTAGCTATAGTTTAACTAAGTAAAAAATAGTAGCTTTATCTACTTATAAAGCTAAGTATAAAGCTTTAGTAGATACTACTAAAGAAGCTATTTACTTATTTAATAACTATAGCTTTCTTAATAAGTCTTTAGGATTTAGAGCTATTAATAAGCTTATTAACTTTATTAATAATTAATCAGTTAAAAAGCTTACTGAAAATACTAAATTCTTTAAAAAGGTTAAGTATATTAATATTTATTATTATTATATTAAAAATCTTATGAGAGATAATAAGATAAATATCTATTATATTAATATGAATAATAATATTGCTGGTTTTTTAATAAAGCTTTTAGGCCAAGTTAAATTTAATAATATTTTTGAGAGGAGTTTGCAGAATTAATTTAAAAGTGGTATTCTACCCTCTTATAAAGAAAATAATACTAATTATCTATTTTCTGAAGAATAATCTTTTTCTTTTTATCTATATAAAAGTTTTGGGTTTTTAGAATTTTCTTTCTTCTTAAAGTTGTTTCCTTTATACTTTTTATAATTTTAGGTTTTTCAGACTTTTATTTATATACTTTATTTTTCCTATATAGTTTTCAGAGTTTTTACTAATTCTTTTTTACTATCTTTTTAAACTATAAAAGATATTTATCTTATATACCTTTCGGAGAAATATTAGAATTATAGTATTTTACTATTACTCTTTTTATTCTAAATACCCTATATTAAGTAAATAAGGGTTAAATATTCTATTTTACTCTTTTAACCCTATATTTTCTATTTATTCTAGTAAATTAATTATTAGAGTTTAGACTTTATAGACTATACAAATTATACTCTAAATTAGTTAAACTTAAATATTAGGAAATTTAATAAATAGATTATATAGTAGTCTATATGTAAATAGCTTTCGTTTATCTATTATATATAAGGTTAACCTTTCTGAAAATAAACTCTATTTTAACAGATATATTCAGAAGTTTCCCACTTTCAGTAAAATTAAAATTTCCTATCTTTATTATTATTTCTACTAACATTAATATTATTTTTAGATATTATTCTAAATCTCCTATTGTTCTGTAATTTATTAAGTGTTAAATTCTCTTAACCTATTTACTAATCTTCTATACTAGTTTAACACTCTATATTTATTCTAACTATAAGTAACTAAAATTATAATTATTACTATATTTCTAGTATTCTAATAAAGATTCTATTTTTAGAAAGTCAAGTATTTTTTACCTTTAGAATTAGCTTTCTTACTGAGGTATTCTTTCTATCTTTCTTTTATTTAAATAAAGGTTTTTACTAACTTTAAGTTTCCTTAAGCTTTCGTAACTATTTTATAGATATTTACTAATAGTAACTTTATAGGTTAAAGTTTATTTATAAGAGTTAGTAATATATTATAGTATTCTATTTTCCCTTTTATATAATTTAGCAATCTAGATAATCTATCTACTAAGTTTATTACCTTAAGTTAATATTTTACATTAAACTTAAATACTAAAAGCATACATATCTAGTAAGTAAATTACCTCTTAAAACTTTATATAAAGATTATAATAAATACTATTAATATTTAGTAATTTATAAAAACTATAAATTCCTTAGAGAAACTTATAAAATAATATCTCTAGTAATCCAGAATCTTAATAATAGTAAATAGTTTCTATTATTCTATTTCCTATTTTTACTGTATTTTACTAAGTTTCTTTAAGTAGTAGATACTCAATTACTATTAATATTCTACTAACTATAATAAAATACTTAAAATAGGTTTTTAATAATATATCTATTTTCACTCTAGTTTTTTAAAGAGAACTTTAGTATTAGAGAGTAATTACTAAGTAAAAGGTATTTTATAATATTATAAATACTATTTATATATTTCTAAGCTATAGAAATACTTTCTTCTCTATTTCTCTCTTTAGAAATATAATAAGTAATATTATTATTCTAAAGTATTCAGTAATAAACTTACAGTAGAAGTTACAGAAACTTAGAAATATCTACAGTTTCTTAAATATCTTTAGTAACTTCTATTTAGTAATTACTTATACTCTAGCTGAATCTATCTTAATATCTATCTAGATTATAATATAATTTAGAAAACTAATCTTCACTATATAAAACTTATATTTAGAAAACTTTATAAAATAAATACTTTATATAGTTTAGTAAGAACTTACAATAGAATATCAATATAGTTTTCTTTAGTATTAGTTATATAAACTATAATATTATCTATATATACTATATAGTAGATATTAATTTCATTTAGTAAGTATAAGGTTAAAATATATCTAAGATATTATAGATATATTTATAAAACTAAATAGTATAACTATATATTTATAATAACTATATTTCATTCTAAATACTATCTTTTAATAATCCTGTAGCTTAATTCTAATATATTAGTAAGTATTTTTAAGGTTAATTTTTAAAACTTGTATTACTTTATAAAGTCTATTCTGAGGTTTATTGATAAGAAGTAGTAGATATTAGTTTTTAATTCTAACTTTATTAAGTTTCTTATAGTTAATATAAAAATATAGGAAACTATTGTTCTTTAATATAAATAGAATAAATATATTCACTTTACTTATTAATAGCTATATATAACTATTTACCAAACTTTCCGTAATATATACTTATAATTCTTTAAGTTATTACTTACTTAGAGGGTAAATAAGATTATTTAGTAATTCTTTACCTAACTTCAGATTAATAGAATATTTAGTATTCTTAAATACTGAAATAATCTTTACTACTATTTTATTAAATACTTCCTACTTACTTAGTAGTTTCTCAAGAATACTTATAATTACTATAACTTAATTTAATTACCTTAATATCCTAATATAGGCTCCTAAGGTATTTCCTACTTTACTAATATAAAGTATATAAGTAATTCTATTATTCTTAATAGTCTTTTACATAAATATCTTTAATTTAGTAATAAATATATACTTATAATATTATATATTCCCGTTTGACGTAGTAGTTTAACGTCTGGCTGGTATTTACTATTTTAGTAAGTGTAGTAGGTTCGAATCCTGCGACAGGCAACTGCGACCGGTGGTTATAGTATACCTTCTAGTTGTGAAACTAAGTATAGTAACTACTACTAGCTGGCAGTACTTACTAATAGCTATTAATAGCTAGTAACTATTAATAGCTAGTAATAGATATACTAGCTGGTAGTAAGTATTATATAATAACTAATTATAATTCTTAAAAGAAGTAATTATAATAGATATAGACTTATACCTTCCTTTTATAATAAATATACCTTTCTTATTTATTAACTATTATATTAACTAACTATATTTACTACCTAAGGTTTCCTCCGTTTAACTGGTTCCTTAGCTCCAGCTTATCTATAGGGTTTATAAGGCAAAAGCTAACTATCAGATACAACTACCTAAATGGGACCCCAAGAGGCAATATAATTCAAATAGTCAGAGACCTTTAATATAACCGAATAAATAATATTATATATTCTTATAGATATTAATTATAATATTCTTCTAATCTATAAACTATTAGCCCAGTAGAAACTCTAAGTAATCTTTAGATTAGTAAACTTTAGTAAATAGTCAATATATCTTCCAGAAGTATCTTTTTAAGTTTATAAGAAAGAAAAGTAATTAAAAGATTTTTCTTAAAGCTAATATTAATTTATTAAGTTTTTCTATATTAGTATTTCTATATTAGTTAATATTAAGTATAATATTTTACCTAGCTATTTACTAATAAAATCTATCTGTAAGTATAAGTTTATATTGACTACTACTTTTTATTTCTTTACTTCTTAAAGAATAATTACTAAGTCTTTAGCTATCCTTCTAATAGAGATTAACTTCTTAGTTAGTATAGAAGTTATTAGTTATATTTTTATACTTACTTATTTTTCTAGTTATTTTTTATATAGAAGTTAATATTAGTAGTTTATATTAGTATTTAGAATTTTAGTATATTTTACTATTAGGTAGCTAGCAGTATTAAGTTAGTTTCTATATTATTATAATATTATATAACTTTATATTCTATTTTACTATATATAAAACAAGCTTCTGAAGTTTATAGTATTACTAAAGTATATAAGATTTCTCTATATTAAGATTAGTATAGTATTACTTAAGTTACTAGCGTTAAAATAATATCCACTAGATATTAAAAATATAGAGAAAGTAGTTTTCCCTAGTATTCTTAAAATTAAAGTAATTAAAATACTTATATATCTAAATAGAATTACTTATATTCTCTATCTTTAATTAACCTGCTGCTATATTATTACTTAAGCTTCTATAGTTGTTTTTATTTTCATTATAATCTTTTAAGCTTTTAGGACGGAAACCTGAATTTTCTCTATCTTTCTCTTTAAGTTAAAAGATAATCTATAAAAGAAAATAAAAGCTTTCCTTTTACTTTACTTAAATTTCAGAGTATCTAGATTTTAATAGAATGTTAACTATTTAGTATAATATTATATTAGTAACTTTTACTTACTCTATTATATTTGTTATAATTCTGTTAAGATAGTTACTTCTATATTTCTAGATTAATATTCTATTAGTAAATAAATATAATAAAGTTAGCCTTTATAAGTTTATTCTCTAAGTTTACCTTATAGGTTTACTATTCTATCTAAAAATATAATATAAGCTTTATAAATATCTATTAGATCTACTAGTTTATAATACTTTTTAGTTAAATTCGATGGCCTTTCTTAATAATTATAATTCAGTTATTAACTTATTTAATTATAAATTCCTCTCCTATTATTTTAGAGTTATATAAGGAAGGTTGTTTCTTATTCTTAAGTAGTTTAGATATTAATAAATATTTAGTAAATTGTAATATACGTATTGTAGTTTATTTCTTATATACCTTCTACTCCCTTTATATTTACTTCTAATATATAATTATCTGTAATTATATAGTTTTAAGTATCTTAAATATTATATTTATAAGATCTAACTTTAGTAAAAATAAGAAATAGAATTATTTATTAAATATAGAGGTAACTTATTAAGTATATAGTAATTACCTAATCCTCCAGATTAAAATTAAAGAGACTCTATTTTCTCTCCTAAATCTAGAAAGTATATATTTTATATTTTAGGTTACATTTTATATAACATTATCTAATAAACTTACCTCTAAGTTATTTTCAGTAAACTATTAGCAAAAGCTTATATTAACGCCAGACTTTAATATATCTAGCGGAGGATATAGAATTTCTTCCTTATAGAAAGTATCCTCCTTAGAAGTAAGTATTTATCTACTATTATTACCTAACTCTTTATAGTAGTAGAATATAATTTTAATAGTTTTACTATATATCTCCACTAAGTTAAGTATTAATTACTAAAGTTTATTAAAATTTATATTAACTATCTATCTATAGGTTATATATTTTCTATATTACTAATTATTACTTAATATTCTTACCTATACTAGTTACTTAAAAATAAGTAGAAGTAATAGAATTATAAGACTATAACTAAAGGTTTTATTTAGGAAAGACTTAGGTACATAGGTAGAGTCTATATTACTATATAGACTATAACTTAAAGAATTTAAGTTAGAATTCTTTAAGTGAAAATCTTTCTAGTGTCTAGTCAGTAGATTACTAAATATATTATATAGTCTTAGTTAGTTATATTCTTATAATAGGTTATTACTAATTTTAATAGTATTATTATAAATAATAGTAAGTTCCTCCTTCTTTCTTTCTTTTATATTATTATACTATTGTATTTCTAGCAGAATATAAAAACATATTCTAATAGTTATATTATATTCTACTAATAGTATAGTTATACTCTTAATTCTACTGAAACTGACGTATTTATATATTATATATATATTCTTACTACTTACTATACTTACTAATGATATCTTAAATAATAATTAGCTATATCTATTTCTATTAAAGATAAAAATGAGGAAATAAAGAAGGAGAATAATTAGCTTCTAGATATAAAGTAGAAGGAGAAGGAGGCTAATAATCTCTTCATAAAATAGCTTATTTATTACTTTTAGAGCTAAGTTTATAGTTATATATTTATATATTTTAGAATTTATATTTTGTCTAGTCTGTAACTTTTATAATTCTATATAACTAGTAAATTAATATTAGTCTATTATTTTTATAAATGTTTCTCTATTATAACTTAAAATAGAATATTATCTTAGTATTACCTAAATACTCTTAAAGCTTCTAGATTAGTATATTATAGTCTTTCCTTTTAATAAATATATCTTAAATCTACCTTTACTCTAGAATAATATTTATAATCAGGATTTCCTCTATTTTATATTTCTCTTAAACTTTATATTTCTATTTTCCTAAAATACAAATTAAGTAAAAATGACTATCTATATATTATTATAAAAGTAGAAAGATATTTTAAGCTTACTTAATAAATTTAATATAGAATATTAAATAGATACTATAAGGAAAATCTAATAGAATACTAAGTAAGCTTAATATATTAATAATATAGTATTTATAAAGTATTAAGCTAGATTTCCTACTTAGCTAGTTTATTTTAATATATTATAATAAAAGCTAAATCTTATTACTAATTTAGAGTTTCTTTACTATCTATTATGTTCTATTAACCTCTATCTTCTTATACTATTAGGTATAAATTATTATAATTTAGACTGAGGTTACTTTCTCCTTAAGATAAGTAAAGAATATTAGAATTTACTTTAAGTTTAAATTTATAGAGAATTCTTTACTAGAAAATATAAAATAGATATTTCTTAAAAGCTATTGAAAAGTCTATTAGAACTAACTTTAGTAATAGAAGGTTTCTTATTATTAAATACTAGCTAGTATATAGTAATATATAATAGCTAATGTATCTATAAAGGTATACTATATATCTATAGAAATACTTAAACCTTAAGTATTACTTACTTTATTCTACTATTTATTTAGGAGTGAAACAATATTATAAGTACCTATTTAAACTTCTATAAGTTAATATAAAGTTAACTAAAAGATACCTACTGAGTTACATTTCCAGTTAGTAATAATTAATAGAGAGAAATTATAAAACCACTATTATATATTCTAAAGATACTTTATATAAGTTCTTATAAATATAATTACTTTTACTTCTAGCTGGATGTATTTTAATAGCTAATTAGTAATACCTATTATGAATCTGTATTTACTTTCTATAATAGAAAGTAACTTTATTATAAAGTTAATAAAAATCTGGAACTAGAATTTATTAGAGAATACAAGGAATTATAAAAGTTCCTAGTAGTATTATTAGCTTTTATAAAAGAATTAGTAGATATTATATGGCTTAATAAACTACTTAATATTCCTTAATATTCTTTTTTAATATTAGTTTCTTAAACATACTATAAATATTAAGTTACCCTTAGAGTAATCTAAAACGGAAAGATGATAAATTATTTAAAGAATTATAATAGTTAAAAGATTATATCTAGAGATCTAGATTTTACTTCAGTATAATAATATACTATCTATCTCTAATAAGTAGTTAGCTATTTATATCTTTATATTTATATTTAGGGGGAATATTTATATTACCTACTAGTTTATATTTAGGTATATTCTATATATTAATATTACTAAAAAATCCTTTATTCTAAAGTATTAGTAGTATAATACTTTAGAATATAATATATCTATCTAATTGTCTAGAAGTATTCTACTGGAGAATATTAATCACTAATATAACTTTCTTTCTATTTCTATTTATTTCTATTTATTAAATTAAACCTACAGGAAGTATTTTAAGTATATTTCTTATATTAATTAAAAAGGAATAGAGAATCTATAGTAGAAGCTATAGTTTAGTTATATTATCTTATTCTTACCTTAACAGAATATCTAAATCCTCTATAAAGTAGCCTAAATAGTATTTTAGAATAAGATTAAATTCTAATAGAATCTTAGTTTATCTAGTTTATTATTTTAAAATAGACTTTAGATTTATAAAGTATTTCGAAACCTGTAGTTAGAAAGAATAGTAAAATATTCTATTATCATTTTATAACTTTACTAATTATACTTTTAAGTATATTTATACTTTCTATATTTATCAGCTATTATATTAACTAACTATACTTACTACCTAAAGTTTTCTCTATTTAAATAGTTTCTTAGCTTCAGCTTATCTACAGAGTATATTAAGTAAACACTAACTGTCAGATATAACTACCCAGATAGAACCCTAAGAGGTATATAATTTAAATAGTTAGAAACT
Organism: Colletotrichum lindemuthianum; assembly: GCA_001693025.2. Lineage (NCBI taxonomy): Eukaryota > Fungi > Ascomycota > Sordariomycetes > Glomerellales > Glomerellaceae > Colletotrichum > Colletotrichum lindemuthianum. Next base: position 31,229 of record MASP02000706.1, on the reverse strand, counting down.
TTAAATATAACTACCATATCTTTAAGTATAATATAACTACTAATTACTTCCTATTATAAGTAATATAACTTTATTAAACTGGTAATAGTTAGACTAAATATAGATTTCTAGCTATAAAATATTCTTTTTATTTTTCTATAATAAATAACTTTCTAATATTAATATAGAATAATCTATTTCTATTATTATATATCTCTTTAGATTCTATAGATTATAAGTAGCTTTAATATAAATATAATCTGAAGGATATTGAAATAGAATTACTTTCTATTTTAATTATAGAAAACGTTCTATTAGGCTAGAGAAGTAATTTACGGAATTATAATAGATATTTATTAATTAAAAGAAGCTTGAGGTACCTAAGATATTCTAAGAAATCTCTTATTATTATATAATCTTAGCTTTCTAAAGGTTATATTATAGTTTTCTTTCTACCTTAGTAATTAAAGTAAAATATTTAGTTTCATTTATTTCTAACTTATATTTCTATAGATTTAGATATGAATTAGTTTTCTTTAAATATTTCAGAATTTAAGTAACTTAAATTCAAAAGATAATTTATAATTTATAGCTATAAATAAGAATATTATTAAGATTTACTATAATATTGTTTTAATTAGTTATAAACTAGTATCAGTATAAATACTATTCCAGAGTATAATCTATACTTAGAATTATATAGAGAGTGAAGGGCTTAGATACTATTATAAGTATAAAGTAAAAGTAACTATATACTATAATATAATTATTAAGTATATTCTAAAGTATTCTATCAATATCTTACTAAAATATAGTAAGTATACTAATTAATCCATAGATTATAATTAGTTTATTTAATAAGTTAAAATATCTTTAGAGGGCTATCTTATATGTATCTTTTATTATAATATAAACTTTAAAGAAAGCTATCTAAATATTAATTATTATCAATATTATACTTTAGATAATAAGTAGAGTATCCGCTTAATTAGTAGTGAGAGGTAGTAATTATAAGTAATAATAATATTAAAGATATAATACTTAATATAGAATTACTATCTTTCCTCTAACTTCTTAATTAGAAGGATAGATATTTTTATAACTAAAACGTTAGCTTATATTTCGTTATTATTTATTAAACTAGTAATTAAGTATTAGATCTCAAGAAGATATTTTCTTAATATATTATGAAGTAATTTCTAATGTAAATTTAGCTTAATTCTATCTAGATACTTCTTTAGTTATATATAGTAATTAAGAGTCCTCCAGTAGAATATAAACCTAGAGGCTCTTTCCTTATTAAATAGATTTATAAAGAAAATATAGAGGTTGAATAAAATATATATTAGCTACTATAATATTAGTAATAATATAGTAGTATAAATTAGATTAATTTATTTCAAATTAGTAACTATCCAACTACAATCTTTCTCTTTTATATTAGATAAAATAATTACTAATAGTTTAATATATTTAGTAAATCTGTTTATATTTATATATTTCAGAATATTACTAATTGTTAGTATTATAAAGCTACTAATTAAATTAATTTCTATCTTAATTCTTATAGTATTAAGAATTACTTGTTAGTATTATAATTATAGCCTCCTAAGAGTAATTAGTTATACTATATTTAGAATAATATAGAATAAAGTCTCAGATATCTTTTTATTAAGATTAATATATATTCTAGTTATTTTAATAATTACTATAGTTAAGCTAGTATTTAAGATAGTATTTAGTTAGTAAGGCTATAGAAATTTAATAATAATAAGATTCTACTACTTTATAAACTATTTACTATATATTCTATAGTTATTATAACTACTATTAACTGGAATAGAAATTAATAACTTATTATCCTTTAATATAAAGATCAGGAAAATTAATTTATCTATCTAGCTATATATTCCTTTAGTCTTATTTACTATAATCTCAATATTATTAGTAATTATGTTACTTTACCTCCTAAGGAGTTTTTTCTGGAAGGTTATTTATTTTCCTTATTATTTATAACTTCCTTATTTAACTATAAGTTAGGATATTAATATTTAAGGTTATAAATATATAAGTAAGATATAGTTAATATTTAGTAATAAAGTAGTTCTTAATATGATAGTAAGTATAAATATTAGTTTATAAATAGATCTATAAGACTACTATATTTATCTACTAAGTTTTATATATATTTAATATAGTAGCTAATAAAATGTTAGTTAGTATAAAGTTTTAGTTACTTAATTCTCCTTAGTAAGGATAGTTAATATTAAAATAATATTATATAAATATTAAAGTAATATAGGTTATACCTATACTAGGTATTTATATACATCTATTATAATTAGCTAAGAGTTTTATTTATAGTTTAAACTAGAATTAGTAATAGTTTTATAACTTTATATTAAGAATATTAAAGTTTATAATAATTATATAGTAATCTTAAACTGCAGTATAGTAATCTATTTAGCTAATATTATAAGTAATAGTAGCTATCTAATATAAGGATATATACTCTATAGTTTATATAGAAAGCTGAAATAGCTAGAACTATATAATTAATAGAGATCTAAAGCTACCACATCTCTATAGAATAAAGCTTTCTTATAGTTACTACTAGTTAGCTTACTTAATATTATATATATTAATAGTAATAAGTTTATTTTATATATTATTAATATCTTTATTATAATTATAGCTACAAGGTTTCTTAATAATATCTTTATTATAAATATATAATATATATTAAAAGTATGAAAAGTAAATATATATCAAAAAGCTCTAGATAGAATTATTACTAATATAGAATATAACTCTATAAATAGAATTTTTAAAAGATAGGTAAATAATATAGATAGTAAAGTTAATATTATATTAATTAAAGCTAATAATAATATTAGTAAGGTAAAATACTAATATATCTTTCTATAGAAAGCTTATAGAATTATTGTAAATAAAATACTAGAGGTTTATAAGAAAAACATACTATAAAATATAATTAAAGTTATTAAAAGTACCAGTTATCCTAATAACCTTATATTTACTTTATTAATATTAAGAATATATTTTTATTTTAAATTATTATTACTATTATATCTAAATAAAATTAAACATTCTATAGCTATTTAGAAGATAATAGAGGAAGTATATAAGATTTATACCTAATAGGAAATCTCTAATATATTAAATATATATATAATAGACTTTCTATTACTTCTATATACTATTTACTATTAAAGTTAGATATATATTATTATTATAAATACTAGGAATAAATAGAATTATTTAGAGTTATATTAGTTAATAGTAAGATATATATTATAGAGATAGAGGGTATATTTAGTATATAATATCTTCTAAATAATAATAGTTAAGTTATATAACTAACTATAACGTGGTTGATAAGTAAGCTGCCTAGATAAGCAAGCTGCCTACCTAACTGTAACCACTTCACGAATGGGACCTAAAAGTAGCACCAAAACTATTGGATTAATTAAAACTACTCTAAATCCTCTTCTACTAATATTTATTTATTTACTAGATATATTTATATATTATAACTTATATTCCTATAGATATTATAATACTATTAGTCTATCTTAGTCCGCTATTAGTAACTACTATTTTAGTATATTTCCTCCTTAATTTAGATTATAGCCTCCTTTTATAACTAAAGATCCTTAGTTTTACTAATAGTAAAACTCTCTCTTTATCTGAGATATATTTTCTTAATCTTCTAATACTAACTAAATAGGTTATTCTCCTCTTAAAGAATCTAAACTTTAGACTTTAATAAGGTAATTTAGTGTATAAATCTATATATTCTCTTTGATAAATATTCTGTAATTTTAATAATTAAAGTTAGTAAGTTATTCTAATAGTAGGAGATTCTCTTTTTAATAAGTTTAGACTGAGACGATATTTCTGTTAGGTTATTGAGTATTTAGGAAGTTTAAAATAGTAATATTATAAGTAGAGACCCTAGGGGTATTAGAGTATATAACTTAACGTTAAATTTTGAAAGTATACTTTTAGTATTTAAAAGAATAAGTTTAGCTTCTTTAAAATCTCTCTGGATATTTTTAACTAATAGAGCTTATATAAAAGCCTTATGAAATACAGAAAAGAAGTCTTCCTTTATAATATAATATTCCTCTAGTATATTTTATCCTTAATTTATTAAATATATACTATTTTCAGAAGCCTAAAATACTTGATATCTAAAAGTTTAAGTAGATAAGATAAATAAGCTAGTATATAGAGTATAATAATATTATTTTCCTTATAATATATCTTAAAGTCTGTAAAATAGTAATTTTTATACTTATTAATAATAAGGAGGTAGTAAGTACCTTATATATACAGTTTTATATACTAGTTAAAATACTGAAGCTAATCTAAGCTTTTTTTATTTATTATCTATCTATTTTCAGATATTATAATAACCTAGTTATATGGGAGACTAGTTTCTATATACTAAATAGAGAGGAGATATTAGCCTATAATAATAATATATAATAGAATATTATAGTCTGAGGAACTAATAGCTTAAATAACTATAATTTATTTATAATTACCAGACTGTATTATTTTTATATTTAAATACTTTTTAGTGCTTATAATAATTATTCTAGATATAATCTAGCTTATTATAAACTTAATCTTGTTAGAATTATAGATATCTAAGTTGATAATACTATATTTCGTAACTATATTCACTATAAGCTGAAACTATATATTTATCGCGTCTGGATCTTTATATTAAACCCTCTTATAATTATACTTACAAAAAAATATATCTAAAGTTATAATTATTACTTCATAAAGTTTAAAGCTTAATATTTCCTAACTGGAGGTATATTACAGTTAGTAAGTAGTTAATTAACTATATCTTCTATCCTACTAATCTAAGGAGGAAATAATTAGGAATCTAAATTAAAAATATATTTAACTAGTTTCTCTTCTTCTAACAGTTTTAGTTTTCGAGAGTTAGATATAGTATCCTACTATATAGGTATATTTTTTAATTAGATACTTAAGGTCTTTAGAGATATTAAGTAGATTCTAGCTACTATTTAGATATTAAGTTTTAAGTTTTATATAATGGTTTAGACTACTAAGATTAATTAGAATTCTTTATTTTATAATATTCTTATTTTATTGTGGTGTCGCGTGGGTTGAAAGGTAGAAGATAAGGTGGTCGCGGTTGGGTGGGTAGCTTACTTGTCTGGGCAGCTTACTTATCAACCATATTAAGTTAAGAAACTAAATATCTAGAATTTACTAAATTATATACTAGAATAATAATAGAGAACGAAAGTAATATTAATAGTATTAATAGAAGAAATACTAAACTAATAAAGCTAACTATATAGAAATATAATTCTTTCTATAGAAGCTAACCTTATAAATAATATTTACTATACTAATTACATAATAGTAAAAAAATATAAATATTAAGTAAAGTTATTTAATTCTACTAATATAGCTTTATTCTAATATTAGAAATACTTTTTAAAGAATTATATACTATAGAGTAGGAGACCTTACTAATAAAAGATATACTTTAGCTTTTAAATATTTTAATACTTAGAAATATAGTAATATAGAAATCTTAAGCTTCTATTTTATTATTAAAATTAAAAATATAAATAATATACTATATAAGAAATTATAAGTATTTATTAAGAATTTTAATAATTAGAAGAAGGTAAATATTCTCATATAGTTACTAGTAATTTAATAGATTAGTTATTACTTTATATTAATATTACTAGTAATATCTTAAATAATTCTTTCTATAAACATCTATCCTTAAGTTATTATTTGAGTATATATATAGGTAGATAATACTAAACTATTTTATATTCATAAGATTCTCTATAAGTATTTATAGCTAATATCCAGATACTATTATTACTATTATAAAGTAAATATTATATAATCTTATAGAGTTAAGTATCTAGTAGTATATAATATATTCTAGCTACTATAAGGAATAGCTATAAGTGGAAACTTTATTATATAATTCAAATATTATAATATATAGATTTAATAACCTTTATTTTAATATTCTAAATATATAACCTAATAATAGTTTTAGATTCTCTTTACCTAAGTTTAATATAAAAAAGAGAAGAAATTTCAGAAAGTAGAATTTGCAGCTAAACTAAAGTTAATATTTATATAATATAAATTCCTTATATTTAATAATAGTATAATTACTGTGATGGGGTTGGGTCTATAAATAGGCTTATTTACGTAACACAAGTAGTCTCATAAGTATAAATAGCTAGGTTTATTACAGACAGATAGAAAGAATTAACTTCTCTTCTCTCTAGAATCTAAAACCTACTATTCAGATCAGTTTGGCTTTTGGACTGTAGATCTGCGAATGCGATTCTATATTTTTAAAATATTTTTTTAATATTTTCTATCTGTTTTTGCTTCTCTTAGGTTTTATAGCTGGGGGTGGTTAGTTAGTTTTAGTCTAGATAGGCTCTCTCAGCTATAGTCTATTTTAATAGTACCTAGAGGTAGATTATTCTGCTTTCAGTCTTTAAAGCTAGAATAGAGAGATACTTTTACACTATCTTAATAAATAAACATTAATATAATATAATAAAAATATAATATATTATCCTACTATTAAGAAAAGATATGTAAGTAAGTATAAAGACTAGAAAGATTACTAAAGAAAGTTATTTACAGATTTATCTTAAAAATAAGAAGACTGAGTAATAGCTATATTTATACTCTTAAAACTGGCGGATACTCTAGAGACCTAGAAAGTATTCAGAAACTGGCACTTATATAGTTTTACTAAATAAACTTTTATAATTTTATATTATAAGATTATTATTAGTGGGATATTTATAGACCTAGCCTGCAGGTAGACTAGGAATTACTCCACTAGATATAACAGAAAATAATAATTATAATAATAATCACAAAATAATTAAGAAAGCAGTCCTACTAAGCTGATAAATATAACGAGATTAACTTATTTATCTAAAGATTAGTAAAGAGATAAATAAATAAATTATTCAAATATTTCTAATATAGAGAAGATAGCTAGGTAAAAAGGACACTACTATAACTTAAATATCTCCTTTTTAGAGAAGATAATATATAAGGATAGTTATATTTAGACTTTTAGATACTTCTGAAGAAGGAGAAGATAGATAATATTAGAATTACTATAAATTACTAATCTATTAAGGTTTTTAGGAAGATTAACTAGCAGCTTCATATAGAATTAAATTGAAATATTATATAATAAAAATAAAAGGATAGTAAAAAATCTTATATAGATAATCTTATCTACTACTCTTATTAATAATAAGTAATTAGAATATCATTATTATCACTTACTATAATAATTGTATAATATAATATAACTTACGTAAGATAGTTTAAGATAAAGATAATAGTTATACTAAACTTAATATTGAAATCTCTTTTATAATACTAACTACTACTATATTCTTAAGCCTAGCATTTAAAAATATTCAACCTTAAGCCCTAAATATCTCAGAAGATTCAGGTGACGCTCCTTTGGTTTATTCTTAATGTAATGATCTAACTGGAAACCTAACTTTAGGATCTCAAGCTGAAGCTCTATTAGGAAAAAATAATATATTTATAAATATCTCTATAACTCTACTGATAAACTATATCCTGACTGTAGTTAACTACCTAATATTAGTGAAAATACTCTAAACCTAGCCTACTATAACCACTATATCTCCTTAGTCTGAAGGAGCTTCTAAATTTATTAGCAACAATATCTCTAATTTTCTGGATAAGTTTAAATTACTAGCAAGCCTATCCTATAAGCCTGAAGCTAATATAATCAAGAAAGTCTATATATACTATACTCCACGCCTCAAGAAGGCTGTAGTATTAGTCCTAATAAGTAAAGCTACCTAAATAGAAACTAAGGAAATATTTTTGACTATATATAAACTTGCAGACCTAATAGCTAACTGAAACTCTAATAAGAAGCTGAAAGCTTTTGTAATTAGAGACTTACTAAAGGAAGATAATCTAGTAGGAATTATGCTTCTGCTAACTATAATAAATAACCTCTAAATCTATATTACTACCTAAGGAGACCTTAAGTTACCTAACTAGAAGCTAATATATATTACTATATATAGAATACCTCCTAGAGTACTGAGGGAAATAGCCTGAAATCTTTACTGTAAATTCCATGAGCTTGTTAATATAGATTAGAAGATTTTTGAAGCTATACTTACGTAGTGGGGAAAAGACTAAATCTTAATAAAATAACTTACAGGCTAGCTGAAGATATTAGCTTCTGAGGCTCTCTCTCTAAGTTTATTAAAGATGATTTTAATAAAGTCTAAAGTAGTTTAAGTGCCTAAGAAAGTAAAAATAGTTAAAGAAGGTATTATTATAGGAGTAGAGGAATTAGTAGATATTTTTGAAGGATTTTAAGTTAATAATACTAACCTCTCTGTAAATAATTAGATATTAGTGATTTATAATATTATTAGGCAGCAGAACGAGTCGTCAGTATATATAGAGACTTACGCTACATTAATTAAACTAAGCTCTACCTATTCTTCTTATATAACTAATTCGCAGGCTTGCGGAGGTAGTAACTTTAGAAGATCTTAATATAGAATACGTGAGGCTTACAGTAGTTAGATACTATTTTTTAACCGCTCCCATCCCCAGTACCAGCCTATAGATAATATAAACTACTAGTAGTGTAGACAGTCAGGATATTACATAATAACCTGCAAAGTTATAATAGCCTGCTAGACTTATAGTATTTACTTCTATAGAAAAGATGCTTATTATATTAGCTACTGGAATAATAAAGTAATATTAGTATAAGATGGTATTATTAATAAAGGATACTAGAAGGACTAACTAGATAGAAAGATAGTTTTATTCTATATTACCTAGAGATCTTAGGTTTTCCTGAAGGAAGTTAAGGAAGCTAATAAAATTAGATTATAATTGTTTTCTGAACTTATAGAGCTTATTCAGAACTATATAAGATAGTAAGTTTTAATTATAGAAGCTGATAGGTAGTTTGCTGAACATTAGTGAAAGAAATAAGTAGAGGAGGTTTATATTATATTTAATATTATAATTTCTGACCCTATTCGTATTACTATATTTGAGGATAAATCTAAAGTGGTAACTGAGGATATTGTAATTATAGATAGATTAAAGCTCATTTCTATAAGATTTATATCCTATTATTATTGTAAGTTTTAATGGGAATTATTTATAGGTCTAATTAATAAAGGATACTAAGCTGGCTTTTCTTAGCTAGAGCTAAGGGTTATTAAACTAGACTAAGATAATGAGTTGATGCTAACTGTGGGGGAGGTTTCTCAGAGAATACCTTCTGCTAAATGAATACTTAAGTAACTAGTTTTTATTATATTACTGATAGATACTAATAATTAAGCTTTTGCTTATTATATTTATTTTAAGAAAGTAGGGAAGTAAGTCTTAGTTTCTGAAGATCTATTTTAAAAAGCCTAGTTAGTATATATTTAAGTTAGTTATAAGTATATTCAGTCAGTTGTAAAAGATTACTAAGAGAGCTAGTAGATAAAAGAGGTTTTTATTTTAGCTGAGGAGGAATTTATAGATATATTTGATAAAGTTAATAATAAGGAGAATATAATTTAAGTATAGATTAATTAATAAAACTATTAGTATATTACTAAACTAATAAAACTATAGTTTAATAATAAGAAAGATATACTAATAGTTTTATTATCCAATTTATAGATCTAATTAGTATTAGTTACCTAAGTTTATAATATGGATGTTAAAGTTGTAAGTATTATAATAAAGTTAGTTAGAGCTACAGAGAGTATAGTTACAAGCTTTACTATAGTTTATAATTTTATAATAACTTACTTCTAGGTTAATATTTAATTTATAAACTTATAGAACCTGAAAATTTAAGGAATTATTAATACTAGATTAGTAATTAATATTATCTCTAAAGACTATATCTAGAAAGCTAATTTATTTAGATATATTATATTCACATATCTAGAACTATAAAGTATTATAAATATTAAATATACTATAGACTTCTGAGGAGTAATAATAGAGAATATTTATATTAGAGGTTATTATATCCCTAATATAGAGTTTTTTATTATATTATAAGAAACTATTATAAAGAATTTAGTTCTAAGTATACTATTTATTATTAAGATATATATAATACTTTAGTATACTCTAAACTAGATAGTCAGCTAGATTTAGTTTAGGAGTATTTAACTGAATATCTTATTGTTATTTTATATATATAACTTAACCGCTAAGTTTCAGGATATTATGCTGGACTCTTCGAATTTTGACTATATTTAGTATATATGCTCTCTTCCTCCTTCCATAGGGGAGGGAAACTAGGAGCTACTGTTGAGATCTGTAAATTAATAGCTAGTAAATAAAATGCGGAAGAAGAAAGCTAACGTAAAGTAGTAAATAAGATAGATCCTAACTCTTAGAAGCTATCTCTACTACTAAAGTTTAATATACTGAAACATATTAAAAAATTATTAGATAATAATAAAGAAGTAATTACAATAATAAATGAGACTAATAAAGAATTTAAAGCTATTTTAGAAGTTTCAATCTAAAAGGTAATTAAACTAAAGATAGAAGAAATTTATAGTATTATTATATCTCTAGGAAATTATAGTCTAGAGTATTTATTCTGTAAAGAATAATATCCTTATAACCTTTATAGACTCCTGAGACATAAATAATAAGTATATATAAGAGATTTTAAGAGATACAGGAAATTTTATTATAAAGAAAAAATATAATAGAAATAGTAGATATTATTTTTAAAAAGAAGAGAAAAATATAGAAAGAAGAAGTAATAGTAACTAATATCCAGAATAGACCTATAGAAGATATTAATATTATATATAAAATAAAAGATAAAAAGGTTCAGCTTGTAGATAATATATTATTAGATAGGTTAACACTAGAAGTAGACTTAGAATAGAAGTTAAAAGTATAGAAAGAAGTAAAAAAGAATATTACTAATAACTTTATAGTTTAATTTACAGATATAATTATATTAAAGTTTTTGAATATTTACTCTAGAGAATATTTAACACTGGAGAGATTATACTTAATTCTAGATAAATTCAGTCATCTATATATCTTAGAGAAAAAGTTTCTAATAGAGATCTTGAAAGTAAGAGAGAAGATACTAGCCTGGGATTTCAGTTATTATAGAAAGATACTGAACTCTATTATACTACCTTAGATAATTAAGATAATCCCTTATAAGGTATAATAGGTTAGGTTAATTTCTATCCTAAAAAGCCTAATAGAGGATATTCTCAAGATCCTGAGAGTGTGTATTTAGAATAGTATACTGGAATATAGCTATATTACTTATAGGAATTTATTCTTCTTAGTATAGAAGAAAGATAGTAAGATATAACTAATTAACTTAGTAATAAAAATTAATATAGTTACTATTTAAGATACAGAGCTTCCTCTAGAGGCTAATGAATTTTTAGAAGACTTTAATATATATAAGCTATTATCATTTTTAGATATTTTTTCCAAATATAACTAAATTCCCTTAGACCCTAAGAGTAGAAACTTAATAATATTCACTATACTGCTTAGACTTCTCCAATATTATATCCTTCTAATAGGAGGCATAAACTCAGTTATATAATTTATAAGAATTATAATAAGGATCTTTTATAATTTAATTCCCTATTACTGTAAGGCCTTCCTGGATAACATTATAATTAAAAAGCTAATGATAACTTATAATAAAGAAGATAACCTATATTATTTTAATATTTATAGATATATTCTAGAATATATTCAGAATATTAATAAGGTTTTAGTGAATATTAAACTTATAGGATATATAATTATAGTTATGAAGTCTTAATAGGTATAATAGATAGTTATAATAGTTAGTTATATTTACGGAACTTATAGAAGATAGCTTAAGGAGTTAAAAATTATAAAGATTAAGGAATAGAAGTGTTATAGTAGTATATTAGAAGTATAATCCTTTTTCAGTATTATAGTATTTTATTGAGGATAAGTTTAAGATTATTTTACTATAGTAAGGTTATTTAATAACTTACTAAAGAAGAATATTCTTTTTTGATAGGAATAAAAGCAGATTACTACTATAGAATAACTTAGAAATAAACTTTATAGCTCTTCTGTATTTATATCTATTAACTATAACCTTACAGGTAGCTAAATATATTTGGTAGTAAATATTAGTAGTACTGGTTAGGAAGCTATATTTAGATAATTTATCGAGTAAAGATAAGCTGTTGCCTGCTTTGAAAGTGGCTTATTTGTAGGTATAGAACTTAACTATAATACTGGTAAGAAAGAGTTTTGAGGAATGTTAAAAATGCTAAAATACTTAAGAAATTATTTCTATAGGTAATATTTTTTGTTAGAAATTAATACTAAAACTCTTATTATTTAGCTTAATGGCGCTATTTCTGACTTACTAGGGGTATTAGTAATTTGTTGGATATCTTGGATTAGAATATTTAACTTTAGGATTAAATATATTAGTGGGGTAGCTAACTCTGCAGCTGATAGCTTTTTATGAAAACTATCTAGACTATCTAACTGAGATAATAAGTAAGGAGAGGGTGATATTGATAACTAGATTAATATGCAGATCTTTTTTGTAGATATAGTAACTAAAAGCTTTTTTAAAAAGGTATATACTATAGGAGATAATTAATATATTAAAGAAGTGTTTAACTTGGAAGCTATAATAGATAGAACCAGCTAAATTAATAAAGTTTTGATACTTTTAGTAGCAGTATTAGACTATTTGCAGATCTGGTTAAGAGAGACTAGGTAAATAGCTTATTACCTATTAATACTAAAGAGGCTACTTGGGATTAATTCTAGCTGATTTAGAGTTTTCAGGTAGAAGGCTTTAATATTCTAATTGTAGGATAAGTTGCTATTTACCTAACTAACACTATTTTATATAATTTCTTAATATATTACTGATAGGGAAGAACTATAAAGATAATTAATAGTGATTATATATAACGAGAGTAGCTATTAAGGATAAGAAGCTATCTATAAGAGGTTAGTAGATTAATATTATTAGCTTAATATATATAAAGATATACGGAAGGTAGTAGAATATTATCTGGATTATTAGATGTGGAGAGTATATAGAATGGGAGACCTTTATAGTTTTATTATTCCTTAGGGACTTTTATTTAATTATATCTATTTGGATATCTAGAGAGTGGGAAAATAGTATCTTATTAAGGTAAGAGATATATTCACAGGCTGGCTGGAAGCCTGATAGCTTCTGTAACCTACTTTAAAGGTAATTATAAAGTTTCTGTGGGAAGAGGTTATTATACGCTACAGCTTTTATGGAGTCTTTATAGTAAATAGAGGGCTAGAAAATAAGATGTATATTATTAAGTTTAATAAGTAATATAGCCTAAAGTGTAAAGTTACTTTAGCTTATAACTTATAAGTTAATAGAGTAATTGAAGTTAGATATTAACTAATTACTTATATACTGTTAGTATAGCTATAGAGTAATAATAGTAGAGATTCCTGACTCCTTCTACTAACTACCTTATTTACAGACTAAATAATAGTTAGAATATTAATAGGGTTCATACTATTCTATTTAAAGTATAGATATAAAGTAGTTATACCTATTAAAATACTTATACTGATATAGAAGATACTGGATTAAGTATTAGTAAGAATACTAGAAGAAGAAATAAATATAAGAATTTGTATTTTTATATAATTAGATAAGGATAGAGAGAAAGTAGTAGTGATAATAGCTAATTAATATAAGAAAGTAGTAGAGAGTTTTAATAAATAAAGAGGGAATATACTACAGGATAAATAACTGGAACTTAGTAATATAGTTTTAGTTTATAACGTTAAGTAAGTAATTAATAAATCCTCAGACAGAAAGTTTAAATATAGATAGATAGGCTCCTTTCGAATTTATTTAAGAGTGCTTGATACTTCTTCCTATAGACTTAAAATTTTATCTAAGGAGGAAATTACTAAAGTAATATATAGAGGAAACAGGTTAAGGAAATTTATATAGGCTCCTTAAGGATATTAGAAACTTTTAGATCTAGATATTTATAGATCTAATCTAGAGAAAAAATTAGTAAAAGTTTTCCCAGCTTAGGGAGAACTTATAGCTAATAAGGAGGAAGAAGAGGAAGAGGAGGAAGAACCTATAGTTCCGGGTGAGACTAATAATAATACTTTAGTAGGATTAATAACTTAATAAAAGGAACGTCTATTAAGTATTAAGTATATAGTGGAGAAGATATTTCAGGATCCTAAATTTGAGATTTGAATCTTAGTAATAACCCTATCCTTAAAAGCTTAGTATTAGGATATAACAGTTTGATAATATATATATAGTAATTTTAACTTACGATTTTATCTCAGATAGTATAAGTATTCGCAGGTTAAATTAAGTGATAGAGGTATAAAAGGAAAGATACTTCACTTTTGATAAATCTAAATAACTATAATAGGCGCCCACTTTTTATACTGTGGGGCAGACTTAATATTTTTTAAATAAGCTAAATATAATAATTTATATTTACTAAATCAGTATATTTACAGATCCAGCATAATAGTTAATACTATCTATTAAGGTTTCTAAACTTAATATAGCTAGGATAATAATAAGTAGCGTTCACGGGCGAACTACTACGTTATAAAACTTATTATTTTTTCTCGAGAGAGATATATAGAAGCTTCCAGCTAATAAGATATAACCTGGAACTTTAGGGAGGAAAGATAACTTTACTTATAAAAAAGATATTACACTAAAGAATAAAAACATAATATATATTTATTACTGAAAGGATTTCCTTATTTATTTCTTCTTTTTTCTTTCTTTTAGTTTTTATTGTTTTATTTTCCTATTTATAATAACTGGATATATTTACAGACCTAATAAATAATAATTATCTTGTTTCCCTTGAAGAAATTGATAATATAAGTAAAGGAGTTTCTTTCTCTAGCCTACTAGGAGATATTACTTTTAAACTAAAGATTGATATTTCTTAATAAGAATAGGAAAGCTGAATATAATAGGTAGGTTATATATAAAAGGATAAGCTGAGAAAGTGAAGAGGGTATTAGGAATATTAAAATACTTCTTCTATTAAGAGAAAAATATATTATACTAATAAGTAAAATTAAATAAATTAACTTTACTAATAATAGTTTTTTCGAAATTTTGAGAGATTTTAGACTTAGGAATAGAGAGGCTATTATATTTATTACTAAGATAATATATCTTATCTATATAATAGTAGCTGAAACTAAATCTTTAGTAGATAGTATTAAAGTTAAAAAAGTAGGTATTTTAAGTTTTATGAAAGAAGTAGTTAGTATAAAAACCTCTAGGTAATAATATATACTTAAAATATAGATTACAGACCTATAAACTACTTTATTTATTATAAGTTATATAAGTATATTCTTTATAATAACTATAAGAGATAGTATTTTACCTACTATACTTTTAAATAAAGAAGCTATAGATAGCAGTAGGATATTAAAGTAACTTATAAACTTAAGATCTAGACTAATAAGTAATACTAGAATAAATAAACACTTAACGATAAAGTGTGAATATACTATAAGTATATTCTTAGATAAGCTGATAGTCCTAAGGTCCTATAAGGACTTACCAGAAGTTTGCCTGCATCTCAAGGGGAAGCTTAAAATTATAGACTTAATAGGTAAGAGTAATTTTAAAGTATTTATTCTGAGGTATCTTAATCTTAAGGAATATAAGACTAGTTAAGACTTAAAGATAATAAGTTAGACTATATATTAACTTAGAGCGAAGTAAGAGAAGGAATATATACTGAAAGTTTAGAAAGATTAACTGAAATATATTATAATATATTATTAATAATTTCTAAAGGAGTAGGGAAGCTTAAGTTATAAATTAAGTAGATCTCACGAGACTTATTAAGAAACTATACTTATAGAGTATCTATTACTCTTCCAGAAAGAAGGTAATTAAAGTGTAATATAGTAGAAAAGATATTTACAGATAAAAGAAGGTAAAAATAAGGATTCTAGAGTGATTAATAGAGAAAAAATGTTAATTAACTTAGAGGAGAAAGCTCCCCTTTTATATCTACTAAATAATAATAAGACACTTTTTATCTGAATAATAATATTATTTACTTGCTATTTACTTACTATTTTTAATAGGAGTAATAATTCACTTTTATGTAGAATAATATCTATAATAATTTACTTATTCTTAGATTTATATTTATAAAAAGAGATAGTTTTACTATAGATGAAAAATCTTAGAATTTCCTTTATATATATATTATTTAGCTTAAACCTGAGATCTTACTAACTTAACACTTATACTTATCTTTTTTAACTTAATAATATAACTTAAATCTGTAAATTCCTCCTTTATAATATCTACTTTATAAGAAAGCTAACTTCTCTATATAATTTTAGAGAAAAATTCTTTATTTACTATAAGTATTAAACTAGTTTTAAGGTTAGTTATTTATAACCTCTATAATTCTGAATAGATTAATAAGATTATAAAAAAATACTCTGTTACGTTTACCTCTCTAGACCTTACAATTTAAATACTAGAAATACTAAAAACTTCTTAAGACAGTTAACTATATAGATAATATCCTGATAGTAGTAACTAACTTCTATATTTAGGATTAGGAGTTTATAATAACTAGCCTCTAGATTCTTAACTTAATATAGAACCTAACTACTTACAGCTACCCCTATAGATACTAATAGGAGATATAATAATAAGGGAATAGCTTCTTAGTATATTTATTAAAATAGTAGATAGACTAATTTTCCCAGTATTATAAAGTTTCTTAGATATTTATATCCCAGTTTTATATAACCTGCTAGTCTACATTAAATTTAGAGAAGCTGTTAATAGAGATAAATAGATTACTAAGTACTAATAGATACTTTAGGAATATACTAAAGTATATAACTTCTGTATTTTAGTAGTGTTAGATAAAACCTACAAGGAAAATACTTATTAATATAGGTAAAAAGTAAGAGGGAATTATTTCTAAATTATTATTATACAATATAAACTAAGTTAAAGTGAAATATAAACCTATCTAGTTATCAATTAAGATAAGGAATAAACTTAATATTAAGACAATTAATAGCACGATAGTAATAGAGAATCACGCTATATAACAGTAATAGCACTTACAGACTTAACTATCTTAATATAATATCGAAACTCTTTCTATCTGATTACTTAACAGTTATATATTATATATACTAGAAATAACTACTTATAGTAAGTATCCTTCCTTATAATATTTAATTAGTTGTAAGTTATTTTTAATACTAAATAAATCTTAAAGCGACTTACAGACTATAATACTGTTAGAATAATATAGAAACTATACCTTAGTTAAGAATTTTATTCTAATATTCTAGCTAAAGAGGATTTAGTATATAATTAACCTAGCTTCTTTAAATAGTTTTGAGATTATAAAGATAATAATAAGATAAATATAGTAGTCTAATAGAAGAAGATATAAAATAACTATAAGATATTCTTAGGAGCTGAATAAGTAAAGCCTAAGAAGCTAAATATTCTGCTAGATACTAATAGTAATATCCTGATAATATTATTTAATAACTTAGAAACTTCTCTAATAGTAAGTAGATGCTGTTCTCAGACCCTAGAAATAGTAATCTCTATAATACTATTTTCAGCTACTAAGAAAATAAATATATAGAATACTATAACCTAATAACAAATTATTTATAAGTCATCTCAGAATTCTACCTATCTGCTTCTTAGGAGTTATCAGAAGAAGAATTTATATTATTAAAACTTACCTTACTACTACTCTAGTCTCTATAGATTATAAGTAAGAAGAAGACCTTATTTTATTAATATAGATCTATCTAGACTAATGTTCCTAGTTCCGGAATATAGTTAAAAGCTGATATTAAACTAGTAAAAACTATTCACTACTATACATTAATATAAAGATAGTTAAACTTTAGTAAACTATTTTATTAGTTATTATAGAGGAAGTTTAGATTTAAACTACCTGGGAGATAATAATTTACAGAAAGAAGTTAAGTAGTATATATTACTCTATAATATAGAGGGAACTTTTTAACTAGAGGGATATTTAGATAACTTCAAACTTATTACTCTACTTAGAATGAGTCTGTAAATAGGGTCAGCTAGCTTATTTTATACTAATAATAGGTCCCCTTGGAATGTGTAAGTAAGTATACCTATTAACAGTAATGCTCGCGACGCTAGACGTAATATTAATAATTACTAGAGGTATTAACTCTTTAATATTAATATTATAGTTTTCTTATACTACTATAATGGAAACTATTAGGTTAATCTTACTATAGATCAGCTTAGTAGTTTTATATTTTATTTAGATTCTCTATAGAGACTGAATAGTAATAATAATTTTATTAAAGAGGTTAATAACCTACTAGAGTTCTATAGAGGTATAAGTATATCTGAGGACGTTCTTCAGATCCTGAGAGCTAATACCTAAATAGCCCTAACTAAATAGTAACCAGATAGGTATATATATAGCCTCAGAGCTATAGAATAGTCTCAAGCTTATATTTATAATAAAATTCTTAATCCTAGAGAAAACTTTTAGTATACTAAAGACTTCTAATAATATAGAAATAGGAATTACCTTCTTACTTATAGATAGTAGTTAGCTATCAGTAAAATATTTAGATCCTACTAAATAGTTTATAGTAATCTACCCTCCCATCTAGTAACTATGGAATAGTATTACTAAGGTTACAGTAAATATTTAGCGTCAAACTTCATGATAATTACTCCTTAGATATCTATTAAAGATTTACAGACCCAATCCGCAAAAAAAACAATTAATATATTATACTTAAGCTCCCCAAATACAATAGAAGTTAATAGGATTTTAGCATCACTTAACATCCAGCTGCCAAAGCCCAGAATACCTAAACTATAAATAACTCTACAACCTCATTATACACTAAGGAAAAATATTTATAAATCTAATAAAACTGTAAGTATTACTCTGAGGTGCAGTATAAAGGTCTAGTAATATAATTCTTCCAACTAACTACTATAACCTACATAACTAATTATCAGCCAGCTATTAAAAATATTAGTCCCTATAGGATATTTACTACTACTATACCCTAGTTACCCAGCCAGAATAGACTTTACATCTATTAGATATTATCTAAGAGACCAGTTTGTAAATCAATATATAAATTAGTAGCAATAGATTTTACAGAATACTCCTTAAGGATCTACTAATTATTCCTTTTCTCACTCTAAAGCTTAAGAAAAATAGCCTCATTTTATATAGAGTCTTGAATGGAACTAATAGGAAAAGGATTATAATAATTAATATTATCTCAAGAGTTGCCACATACAGGAGGATTACTAGTAACTACTATATTCTAGTTAGAGAGAATTATAACGTTATAGATAGATTTCTTTTATTTTAGTTAGACTTATTATATAGAAGCTTAGAATAAGCTTAAAGGGAGGATTATAATAAGGTTAAGCCTGTAAATAGGCTTATTTATATAATATAAGTAGCTTTATAAGTATAAATAGCTAGGTTTATTACAGACAGATAGAAAAAATCAACTTCTCTTCTCTCTAGAATCTAAGACTTACTATTCAGATCAGTTTAACTTTTAGACTATAGATCTGTGAATATAATTCTATGCTTTTAAAATATTTTTTTAATATTTTCTATCTGTTTTTACTTCTCTCAGGTTTTATAGCTGAAGGTAGTTAGTTAGTTTTAGTCCAGATAAGCCCTCTTAGCTATAGCTTATTTCATTACCCTAATATAGAATACTAATATTATTTATATTTAAAGAGAATAATATAAGAAGATTTAGTTTATTAACTATATATCTGAAACTATTAAGTAGTTTAGTTACTTTTACTTTATATCTATAATAGTATATAAGCTCTTTACTTTATATATTATTCTAACTATATAATATACCTAGTAATAGTATTTATACTAATACTAACTTACAACTAATCTAAATAAAAATATAATTACTTATTATTATAGATAATTTTACCTCTAGTTAAAAGATTTAACCTTATAGTAAAGGAAAACCTTAAAGTAATAATCTATATAGTAAACGCGTCAGTAGGGTTAGAATTAAAGATATATAGCTGAAAGTAACTATTGAAATTAAAAAGTTAAGAAGTTTTATAAACCTCTTAAAAATAAAATAAAATAAGAAGCTGAAAGCTAAATATTCTATTATTTATTACTCTTCTATATTTAAATTACTCTTAATACTACTTTATTTTTATAATAAAACCAAAATTTTCCTTACGTTTATATAACTATCTGTAACTAAAAGGATATAATAGTAGGAACTAAATATTCTATTATAACTCTTATAACTGGGAATATTAATATCTTTTAAAAAGCCTAAGTAATATTATAAGTATTAATATTAATAGATAGATTCTAAATATCTAGAAGAAACTTAATTAGCTATTTTATAAGCTACTAAATTAAGCTAATAATTTCAAAACCCAGTTATTAGTTAGGTAGTATATTAAGATTAATATACTTTATTAATTACTAAATACCTTAAGATATTATAATATTATAATTACTAGAATTCTGAATATTATATAGTTATACTAAATATATCTATATCTAAATTAATATTATTTATATACTGGCTATACTTAATATATTAAACCTATTTGCTAATAAAAGTAAGTTAAATTCTATTATACTTTCTTAGAGAATATATATTAGCTTATATTAATAATGGAAACTTTTTATATTAGAGGTACAAAATTTCATCTTTCAGATAAACATAATATAATCTAAAGAATATTAAGGTTATAGATATTAAGATTATAATAAGAATTTAAATAAAGTAACTATAGTTAGCAGTAATAAAATCTCTCAAGATATTTAAATTATATATAATAGAAAGATATAAGGATATAAGAATATAAGGTTTATATAGGAGAAGGTATTAGCTATTTACTATTAAAAACATAATATAGGGTAGATATACTAACTATAGCTATAAAAGATTTAGCTTTAAATTAACTCAAAGCTAACTATAATAATTGGTAGAGATAGAAAAGCTAAAGTTATACTTTAGGAGAAAGTATATATACTAATAGTTATAATAGAAAGTTAGCTATTAGTTCATTCTAAAACTATAAAGTTAATATATATTAAATTATATATATAAGGAATATAAATAGTTTCTATATATTAACTAAGAGTATATTTTAACTTTTCTATTATAGTTTAATATTAAGATCTAATAATAGAGGATATTAAAAACCTTAATTATTACTTAATATAGTAGATAAATAACTTGAAAAAGAATTTAATATTTATTTCTTCTAATATGAAAATATAAGATTATATATTTTATTAATAGATTCTTAACTAATAATAATAATATAATATTCTAGCTAGAGTTTATTATCTTTCTTAAGATAGAGAATATTAACAAAGAAAATAATATATTTAAGCTTACAGGTAATATTATCTACTTCTTCTTTATCATATGAAAGAGCACTATACATAATATATTAATATATAAAGTTTTTAATATAACTATAGAAGATAGTATAGAATATATAATATTTATTATATTTAAGTAAGTAACTAAATTTCTTAAGATACTAATACTATTAATAGTAATTTATAATATTTTCTCTTCTCCTCATAGATATCTTATTAGGTTAGATATTTATAAGAAGAAGTAACTTATGATTAATATTATATAGTCATACTAATTATAAAGAAAGAAAAATATCTTTAAGATTTAATAAATAAATAGTAAGAATAATTCTATAGATAGTATAATTAAGATATTAAATAACTAAACCTTTGAAGTATTTATTTCTGTAAGTAAAGTAACTATCAAAATACAAGAATAGATTATAAAAACTATAGAAAGCTATAAGATATAAATATTAGAATAAAAAAAGATAAAGGAGGAGGTAAAAAGAGAAGATAGAGAGTATTACTTCTGGAGTACTTAAGATATCTAAATAATAATAATTAAAAAGTATCTTATTATAGATAAATACTATTAATAATTTATAGTTAGTTTTTAATATATCTAAAAAGATATATTTAACTAGAGGTATTTAAAATATTATACAATATATTTACATTATTTTATATATTTAACGTTAGTTTTATATTTAATACTAATTTTATATTAAATACTATTTTATTAGTATTTTTATTTTACGTTACTCTTATATTTTATCCTAGTTTTACATTTTTACTATAAAAGAGAGTATTACTAATATTAGGTTAACTAGATATTAATATGATAAAAACTATAATAGTACGTAAGTTACTAGTTACCTCACTTATTAAAACTAATTAGATTAGATACATTATTCCATAGATTAATTCTAATAGTATACAGAATATATATGTATACTATAATATAAACTAGATATTAAAAAATAGAAGCCACTAGTTATATACTAATTAGGTAAATTAATTAATTTAGACCTTTACTAATTATAACCTAATAGTAATATATTATATTTCCTTTTTACTAGATTAAAGAAACTTATATTTAGTATATAATTATCTATAATCTATATTACAACTTTAGAAATTAATATATAATCTTTAGTATCTATTACATTTACATAAGTAAGTTACGACCCTAAGATACTAATAATACTAATAGTAATTTATACTAACTTCTATTCTTTCTATAAGTATTTAATTAAACTAGAAACTATAAGAGAAAAGTAATGAATAATTAATCTTATAATATTATATTAATTATATAGAAAGAAGGAAATCTTTGAAATCTAATAAATTAATAATAAATATAATTCTTTAGATAGTCTTACTAAAATATCTTATAACTAAGTTTTTAAAAAGAATTTTATTATAAAACAATAAGAATAGAAAATTAGATCATAAAAGCTACAGAAAATAATAAAAAGAAGTATAAGAATAAGGAGGAAAGAGGAGGAATGTTATTACTAAAACCTTCGGTATCTAGTAATTATAAATAATAACAGTATATTATTTAGATAAATACTATTTACAGTATTGATATAGTTTTTAATAAACCTAAAAAGATATATAACTCGAAATAGCTTATACTATTCAATAATATATACCTTTTAACATTTTTCATACTATTTTAATATTAAATACTTAATCTCTATTTCTAATATTATTTTACGTTTAACATTATTCTATATTTAATACTAATTATAATATCTAACGCTTTATTTTGCATTTTTAGTATAAAAGAGAATATTACTAATATTAAGTTAACTATATATTATTATAGCAAGAACTATAGTAGGAGGTAACTTACTAATTACCTTACAGATTAATCCTAATAATATATAATCTATATAAACTAAATATTATTAAATAGAAGCTCCTTATTACAAACTAGTTAGGTAAATCGATTAATTATAATATTTACTAGTTGTAAACTAATACTTACTATTATCTAAATAATATTACTAAAATTAGTAATAACCTACTTAGAGATATAAATAGTAGTATAGAAGAAAGTATTCTTTATTAGAGTTATAGCTATTTTACTATTACTCTTTTTAATCCAAATACCCTATATTAGGTAAATAAGGATTAAATATTCTACTTTACTCTCATAATCCCATATTTTCTATTTATTCTAATACATTAATTATTAGAATTTAAATTACATAATCTATATAAATTATACTCTAAATTAGTTAAACTTTAATATTAGAATATTTAATAAACGGATCACATAGTGGCCCGAGCGTAAACAACATCCATACATAAGGTTAATATTTCTGAAAATAAACTCCATTTTAATAGATATATCTGGAAGTTCCCCACCTTCAGTAGAATCAGAACTTTCTATCTTTATTACCACTTCTACTAATATCAATACTATTTTCAGATATTATTCTGAATCCCCTATTCTTCTGTAATTTATTAAGTATTAAACTCCCTTAACCTATTCACTAATCTTCTATACTAATTTAACATCCTTAATATAGAGAGAAGAAGTAATAAGTATAATAGTAATATAGATAGAACGTACCTAGTAAATATAATAAAGCTATTTATTATAATACCAAACTATAGTAGAAAACATAGGTAAACAAATAGTTATATAGTAATCTTTAAAACTACTTTACTTATTCCTTACTAGCTAAATAAGAATAAATTTATACTCTCTATAAGTAATTAGGTAATTAACTTAGTAATTAATAGTATATAGCTTAAAGTTAATAGTAAAAAGATATAACCTCTAATTATACTTACTCTTAAAAACTGAATATTTATAGTAGAAGTAATTTTAACTTAGAGTATAACTATAAGTAAGATTACTTTTATAATACTTAATATTTAGTTACTTTTACTTTATACCTATAGTAATACCTAAGCTTTCACTCTATATACAATTCTAACGTTAGATTATATCTAACTATAGTATTTATACTAATACTAACTTATAACTAATTTAAGTAGTAGTAAAACTACCTATTATCATAGATAATTCTACTTCTAGTTATAATATTTAACTTTATAATAGAGGAAGATAGATAGTAATAATTTATATAGTAAAACTCTTAGTAAAACTGAAACTTTACATATATAGCTAAAAGTAACTACCAAGATTATAGACTAAGAATCTTTATAAACCTCTTAAAAATAAAATAAAATAAAAGAATTTATAAAGGTTAAATATTCTTTAATTTAACGCTATTTTAAATTCTTTTTAATAAAACCAAGATTTTTCTTAGATTTATATAGCTACTTACAACTAGGATATTATAATAGTAGATTCTAAGTATTTCTATATAGTATCTATCATCTGAAATACTAATATTTTCTAAAGGGTCTAAGTAATTCTATAAATATTAATATTAATAAATAAAGTCTAGATAATTAGAAGATAACTATCTAGCTATTCTATAATTTACTATATAAAGTTAACTATTTTCAAGATGAGTTATTAATTCGATAGTATACAAATATTAATATACTATATAAATTACTAAATATCTTAGAGTATTATTATATTATAATCACTAGAATTATAGATATTATTTAGTTATACCAGAAGTATCCATAACTAAATATATATTATTTATATACTAGCTATATCTTATATATTAAGTTTATTTACTAATAAAAGTAGGCTGAGTTCTACTATAGTTATATAAAGCTTATATATTTACTTATATTAATAATAGAGAATCTTTATATTAGTAGTATAAAGATTTATATAAGGAGTGAAAGGAATATAGTATAAAAAATATTAAAGTTATAAATATTAAGGTTAAAGATTATAATAAGTATTTAAATGAAGTAGCTAAAGTAAGCAGTAATAAAATCTCTCGTAATATTTAAAATATCGATACATAGTATAAGGGCGTAAGAATATAAGGGAAGGATATAAGGTTAATATAAAAAAGGTTATTAGTTATTAACTGTTAAAAGAGTTAATATAAAGTAAATATACTAACTACTATAGCTATAAGATATTTAACCTTAAATTAACTTAAAGCCAGCTATAGTATAGTAGAGTAATTAAAGTAACGGTCAATAGCTACAAAACATAATTTTTACACCAAAAACCACCTAAATCTCAATTTTTAGAACATAGATTAAAGAAGAACTTATGGACTAAATATAATACAAACTTATATAAAGATTCTCTATATAGATAAGTTTAACCTATATAAATATAAGTTTTTTTATATATATAAGTAGTAAGTTATTTATGTTTTTAAAATTCACATTTTTGCAATTTCTATTTCAGAGTATATTACAGAGTATTTAGTAGATAAAATCAAACTTTTAAATCTTTAAGTATATTTTATAAATATCCAGTATTATTATCTATAGTTATCTTTATCTAGGATTTGTATATATATAATAAAAACCACTTATTATAATATAAAAAAATATAGAGCTTTTAGTATTATACCTCTATAAATATATCTATTTTAAAAAAATAAGATTAATGGATTTTTAATAAGAATTTTATTATTAACCGTTACCTTTATCTCCCCACTATAGTTAGTAGGAGTGGAAAGGCTAAGGTTATACTTTAGAAGATAATATATTTACTAATAGTTATAATAGAAAGTAAACTATCAGTCTCTTCTATTATATATAATATATAAACTAAGATAAATTAACTTAACTACTATAAGAGGCTGATTCTTTTTATTATTAGAATTATTCTTAATAAGATAACTACTATAAATATAGAAAGTAAACTTACTAGAAGAAAGATATTTCAAATGATAATTAATATTAATATTAATTTCATTAAGATAATACTATACATTTAGGAATAATATAGCTTAGAAGTAACATATTTAAACTATATATAACTATAGAGCATTACCTATAGAAATAAAAATCTTTCTAAAATAGAGAAAGAAACTAGTAAAATATTTATAATTCTTTATATATTTATTTAGAGAGAAGCTAATAACTTACTTACTATTATACCTATTAGTAATTATATTACCCTCTAAAATATAACTTCAGCCTTCCTATATCTACTAAATGCTATAGCTAACTTTAAGTTAATCTAAAGTTAAATAACTTATAGTAATAGTAACTAGTATATCTATACTATATTAACTATTTTATAAATAATAGATGAATAATAACTTCTTTTATATTAACTTTATATTCTTATATCTTTTTGTTATATATAATTTAAATATCTTAAGATATTTAATTTATACTAACTCTAGCTACTTTATTTATATACTGTGAGAATAGCTATAGTATCTATTCTACTATATGGCCGTTCTAGTTTATATAAGGCCTAACCAGCCTATTTATATACATTTAAGTATACTATTCTAGGTTAAATAGATTATACCTTTTAATAACCTATATTCAGACTATATACTATACTATTTATTTATTATAGTTATAAGCTCAGTTTTATTTAATTATCACCTAAACTCCTATTAATTATTTTAGTATAAAGAAATAAATACTTTTTGAGATCTATTATAACTATTCTAATATAGTATTTTCAACTACTAGTAGTTTCAACACTAAAATTAAACTATCTAATAATACTAATTTTAACTAGTAGTATATTACTTTTTAATTTTATATAACTAACTAAGAGATTTAGAAGTATCTTAATCTAGATATTATACTAACTATTAATATTATAAAACTATTTAATCTACTAAGTTTTAATATTTAGCTATCTATAGAAAATACTATTTAAGAAACTAAAAATTTAAATTTATATATAGTTAAGATTATAAGTATTTCTAATTACTACTCTATAGATCTTAAATTTTAAGTAGTTTATAAATCTAATTATAAGAATATTAAGAAATATTATAATATAATTTAGATATAAGTAGATATAATTATTAATAATAGTTTTCTTATATTAACTTAAATAAAGTTTCTTAATAATAATAATATATCTCTTTAAATACTCCTTAAAATTTTAAAATATTCATATACTTAGAATAAGTTAGTTATATAATAGAGAGTCTAAGTAGAATATAAAAGAATTCTAGAAAAAACTAATTTAAATATCTCTACTTCAGTTTAGTATAATAAATAACATATAATCTACTTTTAAGTAATTATATTTAATATTCCCAAGATTAAGAGTATACTTATAGTTAGAAAGTAATTTTAAATATTTAGCTACTATATTACACCCAGTTAGATATTTAGATATTACTAGAAGGTAATTAAGAATAAAATTCTTAACTTACTAATTATCAGTCTAACTTAATATAGAGAGATTTTTATCTCTCTAATATATATTAAGAAAAGTTTAGCTAAAGGTTAAGCTAAAATACTGCTTATATTAGCTACTCTTATAGGGAGATTAGATAATATAACTTAATTGAAACTAAAATATCTATATAACTAGAGATAGTATCTATATCTACCTAAGGATTATAAATATATTAAGTATACTATTACTAATATTTATAGTTAATTTCCTAATATTTATATATTACTTACTATTTAATATATAGTAATTAATAGAATTAATAATCTTAGACTATATAGATTCTACTAGAAGCTAGTTAAAAAGGGATAACTTAATAATAAGGATTATATAGCTAAAACTAAAAAGCTATCCTCAGATAATTCTAAGGTTAAAGTAACTCCCTTAGGTAATAAATTTAGTAGAAGTAGTTAGTATCTCTTAAACTTAATATATATTAGTATTAATTCCTCTTTTCTTAAATAGTTAAATTTTAATATACTTCTAGATATTTTTTCTACTACTTAAGGATCTTACTTACTTTCAGTAAATATAGTTTTTACTAATTATAAAGTAGTTTATATTACTAATTTTATAATATTATTCAAAGAGGGATTTTTTAAGTTAAGTTAGAAGATAGATATAATTTAGTATAACTTAGCTAATTTTCTAATTATCAGATAAAGTAAGTATATAGTTCAGAATATTCTTAATAGTCTAAAGGGGAAGAATATACTTAATTTAACGTTAGATAATATTATCTATATTAAAGATTTTTATATTAATATTATTTTACAAACTTTACTCCTTAAAAAAGCTAAAATCTAGTATATAGAATTTAACTATATACTTAGATATAAGCTACTTTACTACTCTATTATAATAAGATAGCTACTTAGAAAGTATAATTTTATCTTTCTTAAATATAAACTACTTTCTAACTACTTAATAGTCTATTTAAGTGTTTCTAGTATAATCTTAGAGTTACCTTATATTCTACTATTATAATTTTAACTTTTAGTATCTCTACTAGATAATAAGTCTAATAATATCATAATTTAGTATCTTTATATAGATTATCTTAACTTTAATATTCTTAATACTTAGAGGATAAAGATTACCGACTTAAGGTAATTAGATTATTTATATTATATAGAAGTTTATTCTTAATAAGTTATTTCTAGATAACTATATAAATTATATTTAATTTACCTATTTTATAGAATCTTCTGGAATTTATTTAACTTTCTTAGAGTATATATAAGTAATTTATAGATACTTATTATTGAGGATAAGTTCTTAAGTTTACTTTTTATATTTACTCTTATAAATAAAACTTATAACTTAGTTTATTAAGTAATTATAATATTTAAAAAATAAGTTAAATACTAGAGAGATCTCTTATTATAAGCTATGTCTGGATGTCCGGCCAGAGCTGTACTTAGGTATCTAAAGCTAACCTCCTCGCCCGGGTGGGGCTCTAGTAGGCCCTATATAGTATTATATATACAGACTTTTCTACGCATCCATAAAGGCTTCTTTTTTACTCCTTAGTTCTAAATAAACAGTATTTTACACTACCTTCCAGTTAAATAAGCTTAGGTCCAGCTTTTTATATATTTAGAATTCAGTTTTATTTACTATATAGATAACATTAGGTAGAATATAGCTTCCTACTAGTTAAATATATAATCTAGTTAAGTATAGCTCCTAAAATATAATACTATATAATAAGTAACTAATATAAAGAATAATAGAGAATATTAAAGCCCCCCAGAATACCCCTATAGGTAGTAACCCTATAAGTAAACTACTTTAGTAGTAATTATAGTATACTTTAAACTTTCTCTACTAGAAGATTAATAAACTTTTATATAAGTTAGTAAAATAAGATATTATAGTAAATAGTAACCTCTAGGTGGCTACTATAATAGATACTTCTAGCTTATATTAGGATACTTTAGTAACCTCCAGAATAATATCTATTAGGATAATAGCCCTTAGGGTTAATAATATTACTATATCTCTATTAGTAGCTAACTACTAGAGGAAACTTCTTTTTCTACCTCTGAAGTTTTTAGGTAAGTAGAAAAAATACTAAATATAAACCTAACAGATAAAAACTAAACTTAAGATTAACTACTATTTCTTTAATAGTAATTAGGAATACTAATACCTAATTTACTCCTACTTAAACTCTAATCTTCAGTAAATAGTTAAAACCTTCTATATAGTAGGAAAGTTGGAAAACTTCTATAATCTAAATAATTTTATAAGTTATCTAGATAGAACTTATCTAGATCCTAATAGTTAGCTCCATACTACTATTTAGCTATAAAGTTTTAAATAGAAAGAAAATAAATACCTAATTACTTTTCTACCCTAATTTAAAAAGACTCTAGTTAATACTGGAAGGTATATATAGCTAGATATAATCTAGATCTCCCTACTAGAAGCTACCTTATTCTTCTACCTTAAGAAGCTACTTATTATAATTAACCTTCCTATAGAGTATAAGTTTTAGTTATCTAAAGTTTAAGATATAACTTAAAAGCTTAAATATATAAAGAGATTATTAGTATATTACTAGCTACTCCACTAGAGATCTACTACCTATAATATAGAAAGTAATATTATAATAACTAGAGTAGTTAAGAAGTAATAATAATATTAAAACTCTAGTAGCTCCTCCTCTGCCTCTAAGGAACACTCTAAAGACTATTAAAATACCTACTGATACTTTAAATGCAGTAAGAAAAACTATATCTATAGGAATTATAAAACCTAAGAATATAAGAAAACTAATATAAAAATTATAAAGATTATAGCTACTCTGGATTATACTGAGGATAACCAGAGGGATAATACTGCCTCACTTAGCGATAGTGAGAATTTAGAAAAAAGTAACTTTAGAGTAAAGTTAAACTCTAAAGCTAACTGAAGCGGAAGTAATAAAATAAAGAAAATAATAAGAAAAGAAAATAAGTAACTAGTAGTTAGCTATTATTTAGATTAGAATTAATAGAAGTTACTCTATTAATATACTTATTAATATAAACTATAATATTTATATTATTA
>MASP02000705.1:0-21684 GCA_001693025.2 Colletotrichum lindemuthianum | reverse complement strand
AAGAAGGAGAAAGAAAAGGAAGGGGGGGGGGGGGGGGGGGGGGGGGTAGATATACTTTAGTTATATTACTAAATATATACTATTATAAATATAAATTATATAGAGATACTACTCTAGATAGAGCAGCACACAGAACTACAATACTATAAGATAATAGCATTATTATACTATATTAAATAAGATACTATAATATAATATTAAGGTAGTAAGATAACTGAAGCTAGTACTGTAATAGGGTTAGGTCTGTAAATAGCTATATTTATATAACATAAGTGGCCTCATGACGATTCCCAGTATAAATAAGTATATTTACTATAGGTCGATAGAAATAATTAACTTCTCTTCCTTTCGCAGTTTAAAATCTACTATCTAAACTAGCTTCTCTAACTATAGATCTACGAATGTAAGTCTACTTTTATAGGATATTTTTCCATTAGGATCTTTTCTATTTTTACCTCTTTTAGGTTTTATAGCTAGGGGTAGTTAGTTAGTTAGTTTTAGTTTATTATAATAAGCCCTCTCGGCTGTAGTCTATTTTAGCGTCTAATACTTCCTACTATATAGCTATTAGATACTATATAGACTATACTACTTATATATTTTAAAATAAGTAGCAGCCGCTTATGCTAAAATAATAAAATAGATAAATAGAATAACCTCCTCCAAATTTAGTTTTTTAGCAATAAAAAAAAAATAGAGAGACAAATATACAAAAATAGGTTAAATAGAAAACACTATACTCGCAGATCTATAATATAAAATAGCACCTTAACCGCAAAAGTAGTACTTAGAATTATAGAGGGTAGGGTAGTATAGTGTGTATATTGTGTGTATCCTGCCACTATTTCCAAGCCTGATGCTATAGATGCAGACTTACAACCTGTAGGTGCATACTACTTACCAAACAACCGGAGCCCTCAGCTAAAACCTAAGCCTATCATAATATATACTATATCAGTAGAATAGTAGAGAATATAATATATAATTCCACATATATTATATAGTTTATATTAGAGGTAATTAATTATTAGTATATAATATACTTACTATAAAGTATAAAAAAGTTTAATTAAAAGCTATAGTTAGTTATTTTATATTATCTTACTTTACTCTCTATTACCTTATTATAATTAGTATATTATACAGACTTTATATAGGAGGCTATACTATATTATAATTATTTATCTTTTAGATAATAGTAGTTACATAGAGAAGGTAGAAGTAGTAAAGTCTATAGATATATTATATTACCTCTGAAAGCTTAAATATTATAGTAGAGTAATTAGAAGAAAAAGAAAGATAAAATAATATCAGAGAGATAGTAAACCTTATATCTCTATATTTCTAGATTCCTATAACTATCCTTATATACTATTATATATATAAATTTCAACTTTCAAATAGCTATACTATTTTATCATTAACTTAGTATCTCAATATACTCTATCCTTCCTCTTCTCCTTCTATTTATTATACTCTATACAGTCTTACTACCTCATCTTTTACTAAAATTAACTTCAACATTATTACTAGTTACTATAAGCTACTCATTAGTAAATATATATAAAGCTTTTTATCTCTATTACTTTCCAGCTATTTCTAATTACTCTACTATATATACTAACATCACCAAAAGAGAGAGAGAGAGAGAGAGAGAGAAGTAGAATAATCTATATAAATACTAATTATATATACTTAGAAAGAAAAAAAAGAAAAATAGTACTTTATACTTTAAGAAGTTAATAAATATTAGCTTTACTCTCTATAATAAAATAGATACTATATACATTTTATATACTACACTTTCGGCTTCAGCATTAGTCACAATACTGTAAAGTTCGCTATTTTCTAGAATATCCCAACTAGGACGCTTCTCTACTATAGTTATACTTAAAATATAGATTAGAAAGAATCACATATATACAGTCGACTAGTTTCAATATTCAGAATATCTATATATTACTTTTATATTACCAATTACGCCGAGTCTTCGCGTTAGTCTCCAGAGTTTCCTTATTATATAAAATAAGTATCCCTTTTTAGTATCCTCTCTTTTTTTAGTATCAGTCTAGCTACTAAGTATATCACCTTAGGAGGGGGGAGGTAGATATAGTAATTAAGTCTATTAGTAATTTGTTAGTTCCTCCTCTAGCAATTAAGTAGGAGAGATCTGCATTTTATATTATAAATATTATATTAATCTCTTATCTCTTTACGTATTAAATATATATAAGATATTAGAAAGTAGCAGTAAGGAATAGCAGTATTATTATAGGTTCTTCTCTTATTATTTAGTTTAATCTTATCACTTTTCTTATAGCATTTTTACTCTTTCAACCCAGCAGTAATTTAAGTTATCAGTTTTGTTACATAATAGATAGACACAAACGACGTCAAGTTAATAGGTTATCGCAAGCTTATCTCTACTTCTATTTCTATCATAAAACTTATATTAACTTTCTCAAGGTAGCATGTAGTCACGATAGCCTCAAGTTACTATATTTATACTTATAAGCCTTCCAGAAGGTTCTTGAGGGAGACACTATAGTCTCATCCCTTCGGAAGTTCTCAGTTTATTCCTTGCCGATCTATAGTTAAATAGTAGTAAAAAAATAATAACCTACTTACACCTCCTAAGCAAGCTTCTATAAAATTATAACTAAAGTATACTAATCTATCGCTAGTATTACCAGCAAGAAACATCAACTAGCAAATCAAAAAAAACCTCGGATAGGAAGATATTAATTAGGATTCACTAGAAGGAGATTTCTACCTAGCAGTTATAATTCATCTAATAAGTATATACACCTCTAAAGTTACAGCTTTTAGAGAAACGCTTATAATTAAAACATAGTAAAGCTACACTAACTATAGATATTCTTCTAGCTTGATATTCTAAATATATCTTCCTCCCCAGATTCTATTAACAGCCTTTACGAAGACGAGACTAACAACAACATCCCCCTTAATTAACGCTAATAAATATAAGAAGGTATTCAGATATATAGAAGTAAAGATACTAGTGGGAATATACCAAAAAGTCATACCTCAAAAATAGAGTAAAGATATTAAACCTCGGAGTAACATCAATAACACCTAACTTAACAACATCTTTATCTACTACTATATTTATATATAGAAAGAATAAGATATCTACTTTAATAAAGTATAGAAATTCTATTATAATATTTTTAAAGAAGGAGATATAAGTTATTTTAGTAATATAGAGAGAGAGTAGTAACATAAACGCTCAAAAAAAAAAAAAAAAAAAAAAAAAAAAAAACCCTAAAAGNNGAAAAAAAAAAAAACCAAAAAAAAAAAAAAAAAAAAAAAAAAAAAACGTACCTTATAGGAAGAGGCATATACTTCCCCACAGACAAGAAAGTAATAAAAGAGAAGCTAATAGAAATCCTCAATAAAGAGACACTAATAAGATAGATAATAGAAAATATCGAATATAGCTAATAAGGATATCTAATCCTCTAGCAAGATATTATAAAGGATACTAATTTTATTAATAACCTCCTGAGAGTAGGAGTAGGAGAATTTATCCCTATTAAATAATAACCCTCTACACTTAGAGGCTCGACAGTAGAGATAACTACTTTACAGTTAATACTGATAATATTAATACTAAGCTTGCAACTAACAGAACCAGACATTCATTCACACAGATATTAATCCACTAAAAACTAAAAGGATAACAAGTAATATTAATAAGGAGGAGAGAGACTTAAGGTTAACTAGACCCCTAAGATTCTATATATACCTTAAAGGAAAATATTAGTTAATACTGAAATATAATATCCTCTTTAGTTTACCTAATAAGAAAGTTAAATTATTATTCAGTAAAGTATATAGAACTAATAACTAATATACTAAAAAGGAATATAATATTATTAAGAATAAAATATAGATATTTATTACTAGATATATTAGCCACAATATTAGCTGGAATATAGTAGAAGGAATATTTAATAATATATTAGTAGGATAAGTATACTTATACTATAAGGTATCAATTTTACTAATCTAAGATAACCTCTCAACCACTTAGATAACTATAGTGGTTAGGAATAAGCTTAAGATACCTACAGTCCCCTTTAAATACTACAGAGAGTAAAAAAATATAAACCTCCAGATTTTTACTAAAAACTACAGACAATACTAATATAATTAAGATATTCAGAGTAATAATAATATAGATTAACCTCCTTTAATATATCTATCTGAACCTATAAGATCCACAGGAGAAGATTAACGAAGAGATATATATAACTATACATTAAGTATGTAACATAGTCGATATACTCTATAATATTATTAATAAAGCTAAGCTAACTGTCGATAGACTATACAAATAGATAATAGAGATAATACTCAGAAGCTAAAAACGACAGTTAAAATAAAAAAGCACTTACATTACAGACCATAATTAATCTCTCGCAGATCAGACATATAATAACTAAAAGCAGAACTAAACATCTTAACTACTCTCAACTACCTCATCTACAACATATATAAGATAATAACACCATATCAGAATAACCCCACGAGAGAGTATAAAGTGGATACATATAAGGCAGATGCTAAATATACTTAAAAACCAGCATTAGAGTGCTAGTTAACGAAGTATACCCCAGAGGAACGTAAGGCAGCCACCCTACAGTTCAAGAAGGTATTTATTATCGACACTATGTCCACAGAGGAGATCGCAACATACCTCAACAACGCAGCCCCAACAGAGGAAACAACAGAGAAGATATATAACACTATAGACAAGATATTAGAAGATAACTTTACAGCTATCCACTTTACTATAGCAGACAGTAAGGAGGAGACTATTAACCCTATAAAACTCATAGAGATCCTTCAAGACTACACTTTTTATCACTCAATAACTACTAATAGATTAGAAACCTTCCCAACCTTACAATACTCTAAAGTTATTTTCAAAGGTATTCTCCCAGATACTAAAGTAGGCAGACTTTCCACTAGAAGTATATAATAACTCAGAGCCCTCTAGAGGATCCTCCCCAATATCTCTCTAGGTAAAATAGCCCCAAAGATAAACGTTAAGTTTAAAGATAGATAAGGTTTCATAAGTCTCAGCATAACTAAAGTACTTATACTCTTTAGAGATATTAACTTCAGTATTATACCTACAGCTATACTATTTCTACTAAGCTTCCCTAATATAGATTACCTCTAAATATATTTTAAATAATCTTAATAATAAGATTAAGTAGGAGGAAGTATTACTACCTATAGAAAAATATAATAGGCACCTATAGTTCTCTATACAGAAGGATCCCTATAATAAAGCTATCAACTTCCTCATAAAGATACAGATATATAGCAACTCTATAAGAGATTTAGCTACTCCAGCGTCTATAAGCTAAATAATATACTTAAGAGAGCGGGCGAAGAAGTTATAATAACTAACGAGATTGAGGCAATCACAAAGGATCGCCACCAATACCAGATAAATAGTAGAAACCAGTCTAAGTTCAGCCTCAAGAACAACTGCAAGTTCAACATAGAGATTATAGTCGACATTATATATCTCGACAGTAATAAGTCTATACTGTATACTATTAATACCTCCATAGTGTTTACAGCTATAAAGTTTATAAAAAGTATCTCCACAGAGGATATATAGTATACACTGAAAGTATACCGGATTAATATATACTAGAGATCCCCCCCCTCTAGACAGGATTGTCGCTAATATAGAGTGTAACTTTACAGCTAAAAGTTTCAAAAGAGAAGCTAACAGTATAAGTAGCAAGGTTAAGAATAAAATCATGCCAGTTAAAGCTTATAATAATATCAGTAAGGTAGAATATTACTATACCTAAGATTAACTGAGAGGAGGCGCTATAAAGTGTAGTTAAGACTATTAACGACACAAGTAACCTAAATAGCTTTATACTAACTCTACTAGTTTTTAAAGCATACCTACGCCTCAACCTGACGTCACTACTGTCTCCAGATATAATAAGATGCATAGTAGCTATCCAGAAAGTAATAGAGGAGGTATGTAAGATCTATATCCTAACGGTAAGTTTCTGACGCTCTGAATGTACGTAATAACCTCTCTACCACTTCCATTCACCACCTGCCACTGTAACCAGAGATATATATCTATTATAAACATCAGGGATAGACAGAAAACCCTTCAGGCTTATCTCGATCGACAGTAAGACATATATCGTAGAGACGGACGGCAAACCTAGTACCTTCAGACTGACGACAGTTAAGCTATAACGCTATACTACCAGCTGCATATTAAGAAGGTAGAAATCCAGTATCTATATAATAACCAGCCGCCAGACAAGCATCCAGAAGAGAAGATATCAATAGTAACATTAAACGAAGAGAAGCTAAAACGACGAGAGTAACCACATTAAAAACACAACCTTTATTACAGAGGCTAACCTCACGGACAACGTTTACCACAACATCCATTTAGTAACAAAAGTGATAGAGACACTCACTAAAACTATCAAACTTCGCTAATATAACCTTATTTAAACACTAGGGAGGCTATTTCAGAAGTTATATACTATAGAGTAGAAGACTCTACTAGCAAAAAGTATACTCCACCTCAAACACTTCAACGCCCGAAAACACAACAGTATAAAGATCTTCGGCTTCCACTTTATTAATAAGGTTAAAAGTACAGACGATATACTATATAAGAAACTACAGCTAGTTATCAAGAATTTTAACAATTAGGAGAAGACTAATATTCTCATATAGTTACTAACAATCTAATAGATTAGCTATTATCTACTACTAATATTATTAGTAATACTTAAGGAGGTGATACTTACAGAGTTCTATCTCTAAGATATCACTTAAGTATACACATAAGTAGAGATAATACTAAATCACTTTATACTGACGAAGCTACCTATAAGCTTATATAACTTATTCTCAGAGGGTACTATTATCAGTATATAAACAGACGACACCCTCAGACTCTACTTACCTAAGTTTAACAGCAAAGAAGAGGAGGAGCTCCAGTAAGCAGAATTCGCAGCTAAACTGAAGTTAATACTCACACAATATAAACCCCTCACACTTAATAGAAGTATAGTTACCCTAAAGAATAATAGCAACGTCACCCTCACCAAAAAAAAAAAAAAGAAAAAAAAAAAAAAAGAAAAAAAAAAAAAAACANNTAAAAAAAAAAAGCAACGTCCCCCCCCCCAAAAAAAAAAAAAAGAAAAAAAAAAAAAAAGTATAAGATAAGAAGATCAAACTTATTAACTACATATCCAAAACCGCAAAATCAACATATATTAAACAACAAGCATAAGAAGTATATGTAGCCTCTATATACCAACTAGAAGCATACTTCAACCTCTCTATCGCAACCTAATATTAAAACCTAACAGCAGAAAATATCAAGAGACGCAACAGACACCTAACATAGCAGATAAATAACCCCAAAGTTCAAATAAAGTCTAACATTCATCCCCACTAACATCAAAACAACGAAACTATATATCTTCATCAATAGATCCTTCACTAATAATAGCGACATAATATTCCAGCCGGAATTCATTATTATCCTAGAGACAGAAAATATTAGGAAGGATAATAATACCTTCAGACCTAGAGGCAATATTATCCACTTCTCCTCTACTAAATCAAAAAGGATTATATACAGTATATTAGTGTCTAAAGTCCACAGTATAACCACAGGAATCAATATAAAATACATAATATCCACCACCCTCAGGTAAGTCACTAAATACCTTAAGATACTAATAATACTAATAGTAGTCTATACTAACTCCTACTCCTTCTATAAGTATCTCATTAAACTAAGTACTATAAAAAAGAAGCAGCTTATAGATCAATATTATAACGTTACAATAATTATATATAAAAGGAGGGAGATCTTTGAGATCCAATAGATCAACAGTAAAAACAACCTCGCAGACAGTATAACTAAAGTATCTAACAACCAAACCTTTAAAGTATTTATCACTACAAATAAAGTAATTATAGGGATAGAAAGATAAGTTATAAAAACTATAGAGGATAATAAGAGGAGGATATAAAAATAAAAAAGGATAAAAGAGAGGGTAAAGAGGGTAAAGAGGGCGAGGGGAGGATAAAGAAAGCAAGGAAGGTAAAGAAGGTAAGGAAGGTAAAGAGGGTAAAGAAAGTAAAGAGAATAAGGAAGGCAAAGAGGGTAAAGAGGGTAAATAGAGAATATCGCCACTAGAGGGCCTCGAGGCATCCAGGTAATAATAATCAAAAAATACACTTTTACAGATAAACACTATTTACAGTATCTAAACATTTTTTAGCGTACCCTAAAAGATATATGTGACTGGAGGCTGGCTTTTACGTTTTACGCTATTTTTCGCTTTTTACTATAATAGAAGCCCAGAGAGTATTATCAGTATTAGGTTAACTAAGCACCAATATATTAAATAGATAAAATAGATAGAAACTATCCAGTAATAGTAGCTTCTAGGTAACTTGCTAGTCGTCCTACTTATTCAGACTAATTAGATAAAAAAGATTATCCTGCAGATTAATCTTAACGGCATGCAGCATATATAATAAATAGAAGCTACTAATTACAAACTACCTACATAAATCGATCGATTACAATATTTACCAATTATATACTAACACTCATCAGTAGAATTTTACCACTACAGATATTTTTTTATTAGTTTATAACTAATTAACATCATAATTAATCGATTTTATGTAACTAAGTCATAACTAGTAGTCTCTATTTATTTATATCTAGTCTATATTACAACGCACATATATATGCTACACGCTGTTAAGTTCGATCTATAATATAATTCTCTCTTATCTAATTAGTCCAAATAAGTAAAGCAACTAGCAAGTCAGCCACCACCACAGCTTTTACTATATTAATACCTACCTAGTTAACCTAACAGTATATTAATCAGACTATATATTAGTAATACTACCTTACTATAAAGTATACTATACCACCCACTCTACTGCATACGCACCAGGAATACTACTACCTACCTATCAGCCAGTAGTGACAGCCACCAGCTACCTACCATTAGCTACATACAGTATAAAATAGGCGACAGTTAATAGTAAGTAATTACTACACCCTAGTAGACTCAGAGCCTCACGTTAACGCCGCATACTAAATATATTAAAGAGTAGGTAAACCTTATAACACTAAGCCTTTTAGGTTCTCCCTATATCTCCAGCCTCTAATAATAACTAAAGTAACCTCTCGCTAGACACCAGGACGAATACTGCCACAATTTAGTTATAAAACCTAAAGAGTAGCCCCTCCAGGAGGCCCTTTTTACACTATAACACCATTCGTAACCCTTCCTTTACTATATCTTTTACTATATCTTTATTATTAATAATATCTTTCGATACGTCGCAGTTTTCTCGCTAGTTTTCTCGTACCTTCCCCTCCGAAACGTAAGAAACAACAACGCTTTTTCAACTCCACTAGCTACAGCCTCCACGCTACATATACGCTCTTTACCAAGACAAAAACAACACCTTTTACACCCTACACATCACTCTTCTCCTGCCTATTATTATAACCCCTTAAAGAATCCCTCTACAGCCCTTAATAAATTAGTTTTCCACTTTAATCAGTATTGTAATAGAGGTAGTATTCTCTACCACAATCTATCTCTTACTCTTCAGAAGCGTTAATAAGGATACTATATTAGCCCCTAGAGGCTAGTATATTAACTTCCAACCTTAAGTAGTATCGTAACAATAATATTCTTTCTAATGAAACCTTTCTTCCCTATTATTATAACTAGTAGTATCCTTTCTAATAAGATCTTCCTTCAGGATAAAGTAAATTACTACTATTAGGAGCTTATAATTAAGATTCTTCTTAATAAATATAATATCCTAGAATATACTAGACTCAATATCCCCTCCCCCTTCCTCTATTAACAATAATATTCACAAACAGTAGCGCAAAAGCCACGCTACTACTTATAATCTCCTTATTAATACTAACAGCATCAGCCTCTATATTATTTCAGCTTAAGTTAGCAGGCTAAAAGCCCTCTGGTTACTACACTTTCCAACTTATAACTAATAAACCAAATCTATTATACCTAAAGTATCCAGTAATACTATTACCAACCTCACCCGCAATCTCTACTGTATTAACATTAGTAATAACAAAAGTAACCTCTTTAAGTATATAAAAAAGAACTTTCGCACCTTACATCATTATTATATTTATACTCTTATTACTAACTATAACACTCTCCACACTTATATCCTTTCTGAATCTTTTTATAGAGTCTCTAATATTAAAGCTCCTTATAGGAAATACTATCCTATTAATCCTAAGGAGGCTAGACTCCAGGATCTTATTAACAACCTCTACCATAAAATATTTAATACCTATAATACTTAATACTATTAACTATAACTTTTCAAGCCTCAGAAAGAACTAAACACTACTATAATAACCACTATAGTAGCAGTAGCTACTTACCCACTAGATATCATATAGCCTATCCTGACGCCTTATCACTACTAACCACTACAAGTATTAATACTGCCCCAATATAGCTATTAAGTATAAATATACTAATATCTACCGTAAGGGTAATTAAAATATTTTCATTAAGAGACACTTTTAATATTATAAATAGCTTTACTATTTATAAGTGAGGAAGTAGTATTATTATATAGATTAAGAGGAAAATATAGATTTTTACTTCTTAGCTATTTTTCTTTTCTTTTTTTTTTTTTTTTTTTTTTTCTTTTTCTCTTCTATATTATACCTAATTACTTAGCTACT
Source organism: Colletotrichum lindemuthianum (assembly GCA_001693025.2). Classification (NCBI taxonomy): domain Eukaryota; kingdom Fungi; phylum Ascomycota; class Sordariomycetes; order Glomerellales; family Glomerellaceae; genus Colletotrichum; species Colletotrichum lindemuthianum. Next base: position 10,865 of record MASP02000705.1, on the reverse strand, counting down.
TATAGAGCCTAATAGGGGGGAGGTATATTAAGGAGTAAGTTTATATAGTTTATATAACCCTAAGCTTTTTAAGCTCTCTCTTATATCTCCAGCCTCTAGACAGTAGCCTCTTATTAGACACAACGACGAATACCTCACATATATATATAATATACTACAGAAACAATATTATTGGAAGACCAGAATACTAGCTGCATAGAGTATATATACAGTATAATCGGATATAGTATACACACTTTTCCTACAGACATCCTAATACTAATTAGCAGTTAACTCTCCCTATCACTACTATTACTATAAGCTAGTAAAACTATTACGCTATAGGGGAAAAAAAAAAAAAAAAAAAACAGATAATATAAATATACTACGCTTAAGGTCTATATAAAGTGAAAACTCTTACACTATCCCACTTCAGACCCTTCTCTCCACTTAAAAGTCCTACTAATACCCTCCAAACTAAGATAACTCCCTACTACTAGCAGCTCTACTAAGACTTAAGTTAGACTATCCAGCATTACTAACTGTAGCGTATTTAGCTGCCAGTAGATATATCCAGAAGAAAGCCTTCCCGCCCGACAGACCGATATATAGATACAGTCCTACACCTCCAGCTTATAAGCGTATACGCAGACGCCAACTTCGCCTAAATACCAACTTACTCCTCAGGCTCTATAGGTTTAAATACTATAGTAATATTTCTAGAGACTCTATAGGTAACTATAATCTGCTATATTAGTAATACTGCAGCTATATAGAAGTTGCTATACTTTCGTGAAGGGCAGCAGGGACGACTCTAGAATACCTACTAAAGACAAATATAATACTTTCAGATATAACATTATTATTATTCATTCAAACAATAATATTCTCTCCCTCTACAGTAAAGACATCTACCTCAGCGTAACCTACTATTAAAAGCAAGAGGTTATCCTTATTAACATATATACACCCGCCCGAGAAACTTAAAAGAATCTTACGTTAAACGACATACATATAGAGTAGCGGAATTCTAAAGCTAATAATACTTCCAGACTTACATAACCTAACCTATAGATAACGCAGCTAATACAGCTAATGCGGCCGACAAATATATATAATATATCCTTAATAGAGACTAAAAATACCTTAAGTTCTCGTTACTATTACATCAGATCTTACTAACGTTATAATTATTGAGTTACAGAATAATAATGAAGATCTAAATAATATTTATAAAAACCCCTAAAAAGAGTAATTAAGGTTAGTTAACTCTAAGATTATTCTATATAGATTAATATTTAAAGAATAGGAGAGATATAAGTAAAAATCTATCTGCAGTAAAATTACTAATAAAGTCCACAAGGAGGTATCCAGTCTAAATAGTGAATATTAATATAATATTAGATTTAGAGTAAAAATATAGTAAGTATATAAATACCTTAGTTCTATTTATTATTTTCTTATTTTTATCTATCTATCCTATAGTCTATCTCTATTTTTAAAGTATAAGATAGTCTTAATTTCTAGAATTCTCTCTATTTAATATTCTATATACTTAACTTATTCCTCTTTATCTTAATTGTTACTACTATATGCCACTCCCCCTATATAGTATTATCTCTATCGTCTGATTGTAAGATAGCCTTAAGTTATATCTGCCTGTCTATTCTGGAGGCTGGTTCTATAGGACTTTATTTAACTTTCGGATTGCGAGATAGTTTTAACTTATACGCTCCTCCCTATTACCTACCTCTCTCGACTCCTGAAGTATAAGTAAGATAGCTTTAACTCTTCTATAAAAGTATTACAAAACCTCCTCTTAACCTTATTATCTCTATACTTACTAACTTACTAACTTAGTTATCCTTACTATATTCAACCTTATAATAACTAGCCTCTTTTAATCTATCCTCCTTGCTATTTAACTTTAAAGATAGTATTAACCCCTTAAGGGGTATTCTCTCTTATATATACTTTATATTATTATCTTACTTAGTATATCTACTTAGAGCCTACTTCAGTCTTTACTTATCTACCTCAATCCTGCTCTTAAGTAACTAATCTATCTACTTCTTCAATATATCTACCTTCCCTTATTTAGCTACTTTAAAATATCTTACTTCTAAAAGCCTGACACTATAGTATCTTCCGTCTGAAGCTCTAGAGTGAAAAGCTACTCTAGATAAATATCTCCACCCTTTTCTAAATATAACTGTAAGAAGAGATATTAGGAGCCTATTTAAGTTTTTCTTTATTTTATTTTCCTTCTTTATCCTAACTCTATATTTCCTCTGCTGACTATACTACTATACCTACTTATAACTAGACTTATTCAGCCTATTATAGTAATATTTTATCTTAATTTATTAAGATATTAACTAATATATTCGAAATATCCTATAAAGAACTTATTTTATATAAGTGAGGTAAACTTACTCTCTAGAGCTTACAAAATAATATAAACAGAAAGAGTAGCTATAGCTATACTAAGTAGAGTTATATAACTTTAAGTATTAAGCGTTAAGTATTAAGCTATCCTCTTATACCTCCACCTGCAGCAATATCTCAGAAGCCTATAGGAGCAGCCGCGATCCACTGTTAGCAATACTACAGCCTACAGCTATATAGAAGTTACTATATCTTCAGAGTGGCAGGAACCCTCTATACTAATTAACCTCTCTCTAAAGCATAAGACTCCACACTTTTACAGATAGCTTATCTGCTAATAATAATAACCTCTTATCTCAGGCCCTCAGCTGTAATTTGCAGCAGTCTCAGGCTGAAAGATAGAGAGATAGATAGCAGCTGGCTGGCAGTAGCCAATTCGACCTACCCGGTAAAACCTCGTATGCTAGCTATTAACTAAAAAACAAAAAAAAAAAAAAAAGAAGTTACTAGGAGTATACCTGCAGGCTACAGTCTGCCTTAGAGATCTAGATTTTAATTACTAGTATAGACTTTATAGGTATATATTATTACTTATATTACTTAATAAGGTTGCCCGATACTATTATATATACTAACTTATATTTACTTTATAGGGTTATCTTGTGAAACTTAGTATTACTAAGGAGGAGCAATTAATAATCAGTATTGGTTATGGTATTAAGGTAGGTAGTCACATAAACGCTATAAGCCCCATAAGATACAGTGGATTAATAGTAGTAATGATATTCACTAATACCTTTATATTAAAAAACACTCTGAATCTGTAAACCTATAAATCCACGCTACTGAGAGGTTTATCAGCTTAAACTACGTAACTGTTTAAATAGATAGAGGAATAAATTATCCGAGTAGGAACTAGATAATTACTACCTCTAATCTGAACTATTATCCACTGGAGTATACTTAAGATACAGAATCCGCAGGGAAAAGTATGTAGAGTAGTTAAGCTGTAGTAGGTAGGTATCTATAAGTATCTAGATATTAATACCTAAGGAAGTAGTAAGGCTAGTTAGTTAGTAATAGAAGAAATTATATCTAAGAAACAGAAGAAAAGTTAGGATATCTGACGTAACTTAATAATAGAATATTTATAAAAAGTAAAAACCTCACTATATCTATTATAAAGTAAGATAGAGAGTAGACTATTGGATTCAGCTATATAGTATACAGTAGGAGATAAATACTAAGTTAATCTACAAACAGTATATTAAATAGTAATATACTGTATCAAAAGATTAATACTATAAGGCTATAGCTCCAGCGGCAGCTTATAAATAGTATATTAAACAGTATCTTAATAGTAGTATACTAAGCTGTATTGAGAGATTAACTCTAGGGGGGGCCTGCAGGTACTTTATAAGCTATATATCCTATACTATATTACGCCGAATACTGGTAAATAATACTATATAGACTATAGCTCTAAAGCTAATCCACAAATAGTATATCAGATAGTATATTATATAAAATCCTTACTACTATCTAGATAATATAGATATAGAATAGTCTTCTAGTAACTACTATCCTACGCTGGATAGAGAGAAACCTATTAGTAGCTATCTAGTAGTTATAATATAGCAGGTAGAGTTATATAAATTATCTGCTAGTTTCTTTTACGTAGCTGATAGAGATAATAAAAGTTATCTAGTAATTAGAGATATGGAGATATAGAGATATAGAGACCTAGAGACCCAGATCCACAGAGCTATAGAGACACGAAGCTACAGAGCTATAGAGACATAGAGCTATAGAGATATAGAGATATAGAGATATAGAGATATAGAGACACAGAGATACAGAGAAATAGAGAAATAGAGCCACGAAGCCACAGAGCTATAGAGACCTAGAGATCTAGATCCACAGAGACCTAGAGACCCAGATCCATAGAGCCATAGAGACATAGAGCTATGGAGACATAGAGACATAGAGACATAGAGAAACGGAGAAACAGAGCCACAGAGAAATAAAGCCACAGAGAAACAGAACTACAGAGAAACGGAGCCATAGAGAAATAGAGCTATAGAGACACAGAGATATAGAGAAATAGAGCTCTATATTAAGTATGCAGTCGACTATTCTGTATACGACCGGGCCTGCAGCGTTTCAGAAGAAGTTTCCCTAGCCTATAACACCCCAGGAAACAGTAAGTCTATAAATCGACAAATTAATAATGTAATATAGCCTACTAGCACCAAACCCACAACCACTTCCAGAGCTATCATCCTACACCTCTAGCTGTAAGTAGCTAGAGTATATTTAATTAAATATTATTAAGAAACTACTAGCCAGCTAATACAGCTAACTATATTATAATAGAATAAATACTAATATAATCCCTCGCCAGCCTTATTAATAATAATATAAATACTAAACTACTAATACCTCACTAGCTAATTTTTAACGTTATTCTAACTGGAGAAGAAAAACTAAAGATAGAGTAGCGAGGCAGAGGCTATTATATACTTATAGTAGGACCAAAAGTAATAGCAAGAGCTATAAGAGGATAAGGAAAGTATACTAAGAAGCTTACACCTCCAGAAAGAATATAGATACTAAACTAATATTACTAAGTTATATCCTCTATTAATCCTCTCACTCTTAATACTTATATTTTATCTCTTATAATCTCTATCTACTACTAGTAATATATATAAATACTATACAAGAAGGGAGAGGATAAGGTTTTTATAAGTCCAGATAAGGACGAGATCAATTATAATATAGTTAGCTTATAGAATAAATAAGATCTCTAAATAGAAAACATATACAGTATTTTACTATATAACCACTTCTGCTTTCAGATATTAGTTATAGTAGTTTAAGATAACTTCTTAACTACTTAATCAATAAAGATAGTAAGATATATATTTAAGATAACTACTAGCTACTAAATATAACTAACTACAGTAAGGAATAAAAAATTATAATAAGTATGTTATTATAGTTAAGATATCTATAGTGACAGTTATCTACCTCCACTCTACTATAGTATATCTACGTCAACTTAATAGAGTCACGCGAGAAAATTATCTTAAAGCTTTATAGTATTATCCACCAAGTATATACAGCATTATTAATATCCTTAGCAACATAATTAACAAGCCAAAACCAACGGTCAATAAACCATACGAACAGACCACCAAGATACTAAAAAACTGACAGATAAACTAAACACACTATAGCTAACTATAACAGCCTCAGCGACAGCAGACTTATCAACAACAGCCTCCACAATAATAGCCTCAGCAACGACAGCCTTAGCGACGATAGCCTCCACGACAATAACAATAATAACCTTACAATAATAGCAACACCATAAAAACATATAAGAGACCCCCCAGCTAACTTTCAAAAATATCCTCCCTAATACAGAAGCAGCAGCACTATCCACAGGAGGTATAAAATAGTTCAGAAAGCTCTCTACAGTATTATCCTCAATATTATCATCACCCTCAACGAGACAGCACTCTAGGTAGGCATTATATTTAATAACAGCTAAGATATAAATCCCTCAGCCAGTTAAATCTAGCAGTAGCAGCTAGTATCCTTTCCACCCAACATATATCAATATTAGATACCTCTATTCTTAAAAAGTCAGCTACAGTTCCGCCAGTATCTTCTCCACTATCCAAAAGCCTCACCTGCCTTCAGTAAATATTATCTCTAACAGCTACAGAGCAGTTAATATTACTAATATAGTAAACTTCTCCAAAAAGAGAATATTTATTAGTAAGTTCTGAGGGAAATATATTAAACGCTCGCTAAAACTAATAACCTCACTAAGAAAGAATTTATATCTATAATTATTAAGCGTAACCACTCAGGAAACACCATAAACAAAACATTATAGAAAAATCTATCAAAATTAAACTAAAAAGATATATATTAAATATCTAGTAAGCTATATATTCTAAATATTTATATTCCCCACAGAATATAGAAATATCACTTCACCCCCAAGAAAGAAAGAAAGAAAAATCGAAAAAAAGAAAAAAAAAAATAAAAAAAAAAAGAACTAAAAAAGAGAAAAAGAAAAGAATACCGAGAAAAGAACTAAAGAGAGCTAAAAAGAAAAAAGAAAAAAAAGAAAAAAAGAAAAAAAAGAAAAAAAAAATATTATTATCCCCCGAAATATCAGGTTTAATAAGATAGAATCTTCCTTAAAGTAAAACTCACATGAAGTTATAAAACTATAGAGCTATTACAGCCACCTTAAGACCTAAACGCTTAACTACATATCTTCACAGCAGTAGTATATATAGTAAATAGGAAGCGAAACTCCTTAAGCTACTCATGAGGTATATAGCTCTCTAAGTCAGTATATATCTAGCTTAGTAAAAACTGCTGAAACCTGGAAGCCTAAGAAAGCGTCTAAAGCGCAGCAATTAGCGTATAAATAATATCAGTCTGGAGAAATATTAAAGATAATTCAGACGCTCTAGAAATAGAAGCTAATAATAAAGCCTAACCTAATAGACTGTATCCTCTAAAAGCAGAAGCTAAAGCAGAAACAGCCTGGCTGCCACTCAGAATAAGTAAGAAACCACTAAAACTAGAGGCAGAAAAAGCAGAAGTATTAGAAATATTATAATAGCCTCTGAAACTGTTATTAACTAACTGAGGGATAGAATTCTAAGCTAGAGGAAAATCAGCTAGACTGATAGAAGATCCAGATATCTAGCTAATAGTAGCTAGCTAGATAGGCAGCAGGACTCCAACTAATAATATTTAAACTACAGAATCCTCCAGGATAACTAGCATCTCAGCAACTAAACTAGCAACATTTCTATTCTCAACCAAAACTACTTACAACCTTTTCTACTAATCGAAATCTAATCTAAACTAAACCTTATTCTTTAGACTACTAACTAGCCTCTACTTTATCTATAGGAAGTTAAATCTATATTTATATATTACACTAAGTTACACTTACCTCACTATTACCTAAAAGCTAAACAGCCTAAATATATTCTCTAAATACTTTATAGATCCTATTAGATACTAAAATACAGACTCTTCAGTCACTCAGGTGGCATTAGTAATATTATTCAGAAGGTATATCTTTACTTCCAACCTTAACAGAATAAAGTCAAATACTATAAGTAAGTATAACACTCAAGCAGCAATTTATACAAAAGATTATCTAAAGAGGCTAAGCCTCCCTAATCAGTCTATTCCCTAAGATATAAACTTAGTAATATTCTACAAATTTATACTTCAAATTATATTTTCTAGCAGAAGTAGATCTAGATAGAATCTTCTTTAAACTAGTAAACTACTTATCCAACTTAGCTAGCTATCACTTTATACTCTTAAGCTAGTATCTTAAGTTATCAATCTTAGAGGATACTTCCAGATCCTGAATCTGGGTAGACTCTCTAGCAAACCCTAACGTAATCCTAATATACTTCCTAAGGTATTTAATAGCTTCCTCCTCATCCTCCTCCTCCTCCTCATCCTCCTCCTCCTCCTCCTTATTATTAACTATAATATTATTAGTGACACTATCTTCTTTATTATCTAAAGGGAGGGAAGTAGGGATCGGTATCTATTTAGTATAACTATAATAATACTTAGTGGCAGCAGGAGCAGTTAATTCCCCAGCAGCAGCAGCTAGTCTCTTAGTAAAGATATACTTTATATCCCTCAACCTTATTATACTGAATAATTAAGATAATAGTAAGCTAGGCAGCAAGATATCAAAAATAAGGAATATATCTAAAAGCGAAGGGGGGAAGAAGAAAAAACAAAAAAGAAAAAGAAAAAAAAAAAAAAAAAGAAAATTAACTACTAACAAAAAACATAAAGTTACAAAGCCTTAATATAATAACTACTATTTAACGGATAAAGATATATTAAATAGAAACGCATATAACGCCTAACTAACCTAATTCCAAACCTTACGAATTAAGTATATATATAGTAAAAAAATTAATAAGTTTAATAAGATAGTTAACTAATTAAATCCTAAGAAAGAAATAAGTGAGAATTAGCTCCTTCTAAACCTACAGGCAGAAGAAGTAGACACTAAATATAATATACCTCTCAGAAGGATTAATTAAAGCAGGAAATCTTAAGTACTGGAAGCTGCTATTAATAGTAGAGTAACAGCAAAAAGCAGCTACTAGAGTGTCTAAATCTAACTTTCGTATATATCTTAACTCAGGGGTCTCGGGAGGACTTCCTCTAACTAAAAGGTGTAGCGGAAGGAAGTAGATACAGGCTTATTAGAAACGAAGTCAGTCTAGTTAAGTAGTATAAATATTTCAGCGTTAATCTCGAATAGAGGAGCGGGGGGGTAGGTATTATGAATAGGTTCAGCCTCAGTGGAGCTTACTCTAATAGAGATAAACTAGAGAATTAAATATTAGTAACAACTAAGGGAGAAGAAAGAAAGGGAAATATAGCTTAGAGGAATATATCCAAAATAGAGTTTAGGAATAATATACGCAATTAATACTGTTAACACATACTACTGATAAGTAGAAGGGATGACGGTCGAGAGTATTAATATACTTAAGAGGGAAGAGAGAGAGAGCGGGCGGAAAAGAAATAAATAAAATAGCTACAGTACTTAAATATCTAGATAGTCAATATAATCCGCAAACAGCTAGTGTTTACTTCTACCTAATAAACAATAAAGCCAGTTGAGGATACAGACGAACGATAATATATTTATTAAAAGATATCATTTTTTTCCATCGAGATATTATACACAAAACAGTTTCAGACGACTATCTACTCTATCTTATCTATCAAACATACTATCTAAAGTAATTTATAATATATAAAATTATCTCTAGTATATTACACCTCTACTGCTAGAGGGGGGTAGGCTTTTTATAGTAATAGCTATAGTAACTATTTTAGTATATAGTTATCCTAACTTATATAAAACCTAACCAGCCTATTAATATACTTTAGAGCACTCTATTCTAGCAATTATATATTATATCTTTTAATAGCCTGAAGCTATTATAATATTTTATAATTAGAGTAGTAATATAAGAGAGGATATAGAAGGAATAAAATAGTAAAAAGTAGATAATAAATCTAAGAGGAGCAGAGAGGTTAGAAAAGGAAAAAGAGAAGAAGAAAATAAGAAAGAGTATACTATATAAAATATTAATAGACTATTTTATTTACTAGTTATATACTAATACTAATTAGTTATACTTACTAATATAAATAATCTTTCTTTTTTTACTACTATTTTACTATAGATTAGTAATAAATAATCTAAAGAGATAAGATTACAATACCTTATAATAAACCTCTAGAAACTAATAAGTGAAAGTAGGTAACTTAAAGCTATTATAGCTGAATATTACCCTGAGATATTAACCTAACCTCTGGAAGCTAGTAAGTAAAAAAAAAAAAAGAAAAAAAAAACCCCCCAGGAAGGAGAGGTAAACTTATAATAATCTGTCAACTTGACGTTATTTATATCTATCACGCAACAACTAACAACTAAGATTAACACTAACTAGAGGAGGTGTAAGTGCCACAAAGAAAGAGGGCAGTATAATTTCTGTTAATACTTAGAGAAGAACTTATAACAGAAATAAAAATAAACTACTATCCCTCAACGCTACTCTCCGATATATTATATATATTTAGCTAATAAAGGGATAATGGGAGAATAGCTTATTATCTTCAGGCGGATCAGAATACTAGTAATAAAATAATAGGAGAATATCAAAAAGGGGTCCTTATTTTAATATAAGAAGGAGAGACTCTAGAGACTAAAGTGAGAAGTGTAATACTGTAGTATAACCAACGAAACGAAAGCAACAGACTGATACTTCGGAATTTCGAAAGATAAGATAATTATATCCACATATAACTCTTTCTATATTTTTTTACATATAACTATAGTAGGAAATATTCTAGTTAGGATACCTAAAGAACCAGAGTAGTATCTACAACATTATAACCAATAACGCTAAAGGTGAGAGAGTATAATAAAGCTGTAAAGAGTATCTAAAGAGAGGTAAGGAGATTATAATACCTCCTAAGAAACCCTCCAGACAGCTTCTAAGTAGAAACAGGCAGCCTGAAGCTATTAGTAACTATATACTACCCTGAGAAGGTTAATATATATCTCACAATAGAAACAGAAGTAGAAAAATAACTTCATAATAATCTGTCGACTCAACATCATGTTGCATCTATTACGTAATAAAACCGACAGTTTAAATCAACGCTAAATTAAGGAAGCAAAATATCATAACAAAATAACAAAATCAACATAACCAGAAGGGAAAGGAACCTACAATAAAACTGCCATCCCTCACTACCACTCTCTAATATCTCATATATATTTAACTAATAAATATCCCCAGAGTATTCACTAATAAATATCAGAAGTTTTAAGATAATAATAATAATAATAATAATAATAATAATAATAATAATAATAATAATAATAATAATAA